>PNEQ01062062.1:40228-79659 GCA_003012365.1 Medauroidea extradentata | reverse complement strand
CAGAGTTACTGTTTACATTACGTAATTTCACGCGGGCAACGCCGCAGCCGGCCGGCTAGTTTACTTATAAAGAAGACATGTTGCTTTGATAAGCAAATTAAACTAAATGTAAGCTTGGATTAGCGAAACTCATTCTTACATAATTATAGTAGTATAGAGAAATACGATATTTAGTTATGCTGTCAATAATTTGCAGTTCATAAAACAGTATATACGTTTTTAAAATCCACAAACACGAAACGTGCGCGACAGTGGTGAGGGAAAATACTACTTGCGTAGTACGGGCAGGCTGCACGTGAATACCAGCAGCTCTGCTATCAGCCGGGCGAGCTCCCAGCGCCGTATCTGGCAACACTGCAAGGGCAGCGCGTGAGATTGCCCGAGGGGGAGAGGGGAGGGTTGTCAAGCACTCGCGTGGTTGAGGAACAGGCTAAGGAGCAGAGTAACGTGACCCTTCCCCTCCGAAGCTATCTCGCGACTGAGCCTTGCCTGGAGCGACCGTCAGCTTATATACAAGTTAGTGGCTTAGGAAGGAGTCACTCAGAAGCCTCCTCTACCATATTATAACGTCAGATTATCGAATTTAAACTGTGACTGTTTTTCACTGGTAGACCGGCACCTTAACATTACCAACTACGAAGCGAACAATATCCTCGCGGCACGCACGCTACTGCCGATGTCTGAAAACATAAACAAGGCACCAATTTTATCAAATATACGGCATATTTAGTAAACAAATGTGAAGTACGTCATACATGACCCGTCAGTTAAATAACTGAGGTTGGCACCATTTTATTAAATTCATTAATTCCACTGTGAGGTTACTGTGATTGTGGATACCAGTGGATGAAGCAGAACGTAAAATTATAGAATAATGGCTCTATCCACTGTCTAGTAAGTCACTGTTCCCGTGTAAAACGCACAGTAGCATGGTGAGTAGGCAACATATCTCGCACATGATGGTCACAAATGATGGAGGTATAGTACTTCTACAACCCTTATGATAGCTGCCCCAGTCTCAATTCTTACTCCTGGTATTTTGGTACTCACTGAATCACTTGCTTACTCTGCCGTGTATAGTGTATTTGAATGGATTAATACATTTTAGTCTAACGCTATTGCGATATATTTCGGGGTTTAATTATCTCATTGCTAAATAATTAAGCCCTGCGTAACACAACAGTTCTAAAGACATTCATATAAGTTATTTTTACCAACATTGAATGTATGTTCAATAGTTTTTATGTTAATTTATTATAACCAATATTTACACAGAGGGAAGGAATACTTTTTTGCTATACATACAGTAGGCCATTTGGTTAAACGTTAAAACGTTCAAGATATTGTTTGAGACCTTATTTCACGACCCATAAACAGGCTAGAAAAACAAAAACTGCTTTTTTTATTTATGTCGAGGTCATTCGTCAAACATGATAACATTGATTGTCTTGTAGACTCCATACACGCACACAGAAACACACACACACCGAAGTTTTACTAGAGATTGTAACCCAGAACACCTCACCGTATAAACCAGAATTCCAGCTATCTACGACGTGGAGTTCAAATTGGCTGGAATAATGGTACTAAGAAAGCAACACTTCTTTAAATTGACGTAATAGGTTTACTTAACATGAAAATAGTCACTGAAAAACAAATCCTAAAGCTGCCTAGTTAATTCAGTGAACGAAAATTATAACTTTTAAATATAAATCCAGCACACGAAAGGCGTATTAGATAAACTGAGGATAACTTAGCCCTCAAGACGTTGTGTTAAATGTTTTTAAGAAAAACAGGAAGTTTCATTTGTGTGAAATAGACTGGGGAGTAACCATTAATAAAAAACACCTAACTCTTCAAAAATACATTAGATATCGTTATCACCCGGCTGTTTGTTTAAAAGACACAGTTAATGCAAGCCTTGGCTTTCTGACAAAACTCAGTAGAACAGCTAACAGATATGTTTAAATACGTGTTACAAACAGGCCTCGCTTGCCAAGAACTGTTAAAGATAACGGAGGTCAAACCGACACTAACATTACGAACACAGTTGGTAAACTTATATGTTTAAAAAAGAAGCACATTCGTTTATCTACCAACTAAAACTACTTACAATAATCATGGTTTATGCAATCCTAGTAAATATGACGTCCTGGATAATTTTTGATTTCATCATGTCTGACTAAATATGACTAAACGTGACGAACCTTAAAAAAACACTCACAGTTATGTGTAATTTATTGTTGATGTTGTAATCTACCGTCGATGTTGCACGCTTCCCTTGATAGAACGTTCCTCATTCATCTGACCTATCACCACGTGAATGAATTCTGATCACACGCATTCTTCAATGTAATATTGTTACATTCTATATTTTACAATATCGTTGCAAATTCTACGCGGACGCTTGATCATTATATAACAGTGTCCATCCTTGCTAATTTTACATTTCTTTTTTAACTTGTTAATTATGATGAAAGTGGAAGATGTCAATATTTTATGCAACAGAATAGTTACGGAAACTATACTTTTACGGTACAGACTTCTCCATTTTTTTCATCATACTACGGTGCCAAGTCATTGTTGATGAACATTTTTGACAACACAAAGACGTATACTATAACTGCTTTGATGCTACAGTAACTCTGGGACAAAAATTCCACATTTAAAGCGTTGATATTTGATACAACTCTTCTCATTACAAGCGGAAGGAGCCAGGTTATTCTATTCGTCATCTAACCCACTGTTCACTTAATATGGCTACATAATTTAATTGAAAGCTAGAGGAAAACTGTACTCAATATCATATTTGTTCTAAGAGAGCTGCATTAATGCACCTATAGACACGACAGATATTATTGTTTAAAATAAATGTTGATAATAATACGTTCAACTAATTTTTACATCTACAGTAGAGTATCAGCGCTGACCGGCTGACGAGTAATTTATCATGTCCTTTAGGGGCAAAATATCTGTATTTTAATAGATATTTTTTGCTGGCGTACTATCGTTGTATCCATATAGAATTCTAATTGCTCGATTTTGTGATACTTATATCTCACGTAAGAGATTGTTATTACACCCTCCTTATACAACACACATATATCTTATGTTGGACTCTGTCATAGCAGAATAAATGATTTTATTTAGTTCAATATGGATTGAGTTTATCAGTCTGTGCAATACCCCAGTGACTGGAATAATTTTCTTTTTTAAGTTATTAATATGGTTTATCCATAATATTGGAGTCAATTACTAAACCTAGGTATTTAGTGTCAGTTTCTTGTTTGAGAGTTTGGTTATTTAGCTGTGATAAAAAGTCATCATTTGCATTTCTGATTATTTCTTTCTTTCTTAAAAATTATGAAGTTAGCTTTGTCTACATCACGGTCGTAGAAGAAAGGTCTGGACACTCGCCTGGAAACTTGACCCCCTTGTTGTTTGGCTGTAGTTCACCAAGTTACCGAGAATATTGTGTTTTATTGGCACTGATGTTATAACGGTCGGACTAAACTCCGCCCACTTCCTTTCCACTAAGGTAAACAATTTATCAAAACGTATTTTTTTTATCAATTTATGAAATGCTTTCTTCGCTCACAAATTTAAGAAAAGGCTCCAGCAACCTTTATTTACTTTATAAATTTAACAATGGAAAAAAGTGGACGGGGTTTGAGTCCGACCGCCCGGAAAACAGCGCCAAAAAGTACGGCATTCTCGGTAACTTGACGAAGTACAGCCAAACAACAAAGGGTTCAAGCAAAATACATTGGTAGATAGGCGAGTATCCAGGCTTGTTCTTCTACGACCGTGGTCTATATTAATTGTTAGCCTATTCTTTGTGAACCAATCAGATAGTGTCATAACATCTTTTGCATCATCTGATTCAACTCAATTTGATTGTCACTAACATAAAATATATTAGTTTCATCTGCAAATAGGGATGGTGTTAATGCTCCGATGTCATTAATAAACATAAGCAATTGTAAAGGTCGCAGAACTGACGATTGGGGGTACAGCTATAGTAATTGTTTTAGGGGAGCTAAGAGTATTGTTCAGTCCACATACTGATCCCTATTAGTTATATAATTTTGAATCCATTTGTATTCTTTGCCCGAGACACCAGCTTTATGACGTTTGTAAAGTAGTAATTCATAGTCCATGGTATCAAATGCCTTTTTTATGTCTAGAAACAGGCCAGCAGCATGTTTATTCATATCCAGAGCATTCTGTGGCCACTGATGTGGCTGTTTTCTCTGGTTGTTTAATAATTCTATTTGCAATTTTAATCGCAATGTAGGTGAAGTAGTGGTAGAAAGCTTCAGTATTTTCTTTATCTCTATTTTTGTATTTAATTTAATACCCTGCACTTCATGGCTTTTGTTGTTATTTATTGTATTGTTTATTATGTTCCATTTGTTTTTGTAATTTGTCTCCTTATTAAACTTCCAAGTGTAGCACTCGCCGTTTAAATTATTTTTCAATGAGGTTACTCTATTACACGCCATCTTATATTGCATTTTTCTTTGTTCATTTACATATGTATTTTTTGTTTTTGTCTATAGCTTCTCTTTGTGCAATATTAAGGGCGCCGTCTACTAGAATCGTGAAGAGGCGCGCAGACCTTTAACAATCCTGATTTTATTCGAAACCCATTCAACATGTTGTCACGCGGTTAGGCTATGAAAAGCATTTACGGATCATAGTACAGGTGTATAATTTTGCCATTAATTGTTATCGTTCCTAACAAGTATTTTTTTTTAGTGTGAAAGTGACCGAATCGGGACTTTTGACGCTAATTTTTATGTAAGAGTAATAATTTTCACGATATTCTGAATATTATAGACATGTAGAGTGACTCTTTCTCTTTCGTCGAGTAAGATAAAATGATAGTGTTGTCACTGAAAGTCCCATAGTAAAAACGGTTAAGCGGGAAGCTTGCACGCTAGTTCAGCGCTTGGCTCGTTGAGGCGACGCGGCATTTGACGCGCGCTTCAAGGTCGACCTTACTGCTCCGTCGCTTTTGAGCCTCTCACGCGCGGGTAGACGGCGCCCTTAAGACAAAAATGTGACCAAATGTTCCTCTTGTAAATTTTTTTTTCGCATAGTTTTTGTGTAATGGCTCGTTAAATCCAAAATTTTCATGTTTCCGTTTTAAGGACGACACTAAAACCATCTCACTTACCGAGCTGAAAAAATTCACAGTGAATAACGATGTTGTAGGCTACAAATTCAGCTATATTCAACCCCAAAATTAAATATTTTTGTATTAAAAAGAGTACTTAATAATTAAATTTTTTTTCAAGTTTCAGTATTTTTATTTAAATACAAAAAAATATATACTTTCTTTTTACGAACGTGACATTGTAGCTTGTGACGTCTTTATCCACTGTGAATTTTTTTTCAGTTTGGTATGTCAGTTGGTTTTGATGTAGTCCTTAAAACGGAAACATGCAAATTTTGACTTTAATAAGCTATTACGCGAAAACTATGAGAGAAAAATAATTGCATAAAAGTCAAACACAGTCACATTTTGTGTTTAAAATAAGAAAAAAATCTGATACATATGGAAAATAAGAACATGTTGATGAAAATTGCGGTAGCCGCACCCTTAATGTTTTTAGTTCAACATTTACCCATGGATAGTTATTGGCGTATAATCTACGATGTGTAGCATCAATTTTGGTGGTTTATTTTTCTATGTTTTGAGTTAAATAGTTAACAAATTTACTATATTCCGCATCAACATAATTTACCTCCATTATGTACATGGATTATCTGTTAAAATTGTATTTAAGTTTGTGGTAACTAACTAGCTTTGATAATAATTGTTTTAGTTTCTTCTATAAGATTGTTCTGTAGTTTTTCAATCTCATGGTCTACTACTAGCAAATTATGATCAATAATTGAGCATTCTATGATGGAAATTTTAGGATTTAATTGAGGGTTGTTGATAAAAATATGATCAATTAAGGTTTTAGTGTTTGCTGTTTTTTCTAGTAGGTAGTGTAACATTATAGAGATAAAATTTATGTATTTATGTCTTTAGTAGACAAAGCTCTGTATTGAGAATTTTTGTTTGCTTTAAAGCATAAATATTAAAGCCTCCTACAAAAATATAGTTTTTTGACAAATTATTAACCAGTAGGGGTTCGAGGTCATTAAGAAAAGTATACGCATTATTGATTTTTGGGTTATAAACAGCAGTTACTTCCATTTTAAAATTGTTACTATCTTAAACAATAATATTAACGATACTGTGAGTATTTTCTACTTTTGAGATAGTCTGGCTATGCCATTTATTCCTCACATAAATGCACACAACACCTACAGCACCATTGTCTTTGCAAGCACAGTACAATTCATATCCATTTATGTTATAAAAAACACCCTCATTTTGTTTAAGCCAGGTTTCTGCAATTACAATAAAACAAATATTACTCAACAATTTTACCAATACAATAATCTCGTCAATTTCGTTCCTTATACTTCTGGCATTTAGGTACAGAAATCTTAGATTGCTTACAGAGTTGTAATTAGACAGAAATTAATCAACAGATTCAAAGGGAACTTCCATTAATGTCTAAGGAAGGAATTTATGAAGCTACTCCCTAACCTTAATAGCTAATTTTATTACCCAGCACATTTGTTTTCAATCTTTTTCATGATTTCAACATTCTTTAAATGCTTTACTTTTGAGGAAATTTTTCCTCCCTGACCCACGCACACATATAGCCTTTACTTCTCATGTCTCTGCTCTTCTTGAAAAGTTCTTTGTTTTGTTGTGTTAAATGTTCATTGGTAAACACCAAACCTTTTTGCGTGTAGCCAATGTTTTCAGTGGTCAAACGAGTATTCTTTTTCCCGTTCAGACACTCTTACTTCTTCCATCTATTCACATGCTTCAGAACAGTCGGCTTGTTTGTTTCTTGGTAACTTGAAGGCACCCTACGGACGATGCAGATGTCTTAATTTTTTTTAGATTCGCCTTCAAAACAAATGTCGTAAAGATCTTTATCCCTCCTTTTGGGAATACCGGAAATTTCAAGTTTGTTCCGTCGTAGATATGTCACAACGTTCTCCAAGTTTTCTTCCAACTCTGCCACTTTGTTCGCCATAATTTCTACTGTCTCGACACTTGATTCCAAATTTTTCAGTTTTCCCACTATTTCATCAAAACTGTCACTACAGAACTGCGCTGCACTTGAAATCTTTTCAGTATTGTCAATTATTGAGGTCATTTGCTTTTCCTATTTGGTAAGACTCGCTTGTAACTGTTGTAGGTTATGGCGTTCTACACAGTACTCCCGCACACAAAATCACTTCTTGACCTCATTGTTCAATAGTAACTGTTGTAGGTTATTGCGTTCTATACAGTACTCCCGCACACAAAATCACTTCTTGGCCTCATTGTTCAATAGCGATAGGATGTCTCACAATTCAGTATAACTAGACAAGCTCAAAATAATAATAAAGTAACTGACCAATAAATTAACTCCAACTTAAAAAAAGGGGATGGGGTGATGTCTTCATATTAACGACTTTTCATTTTTGATTAGCTAGCAATGAAAAAATTTAAAACATCTGATACCATGCAATACATTTAGAAGTCAACGTATGTGCCCTTCTTGACTGAAATGTTGTGTTTTCAGAAACACTAGCTAGCTTGCGAATTTCCTGCTTGGGTTCAGATAGGAAAACAATATTTTTAAAAAATGTATGCCACAACGTGCTTGTGCACGTTGTTTCAACTGTCGCTGTTTTACGAAATTCGTCACCACTGCGGGTCGTATGTCAAGCCACGTGAGAAGTACTGAGTAAGTAAGTCATAAAAATAGCTGTTGATAAGTGCCACACTTTCTTACCTTGCGGTTACCTTTTTCTTAAGATAAGCAGCTAGTGGTGACTGGATATACGAAGGTCGTAAAACTAAGCAATTATCATATACGTGCCTCAAAAAGTCTTGTATCCCCGATATTTTGGAATTTTTTGATTGCTCACATGTAGTTCAGTCATGTTAGAATGACAAAGCTGCTAGTCGAGTTAACTCTGCAGCAGGATAAGTAGCTATAGCTGTCCACGCGAAAAGCAGTCTTAATTAAGTTTGTCCCTGCCCCTAACAGCAGCTTCGACTGGGCCTTATACGGCCACGGCAAAGTTGACGTTGTGGAGTAATTAATAACTTCTAAATATAAGAGGGTAATCGAATGAAATACGCTGTTTACGTGGTATCAAGACTGATTTCCCCCGAGCAGAACCATTGGCGATGGTGCCCTGAATAACATACTTGTCTTTAAAAACCTTCACTTGAAGTTAAGTGCCATTAGGCATTTTTGGCGTAATAATGTTTTGCAGAATTATAAAATTATTTTTAGCCCCCAACCTTGAGGTTAGTGACGTGGTATATGTGGTATGACGCTGTCGAGGAACTTCAGTGGATAATGGACTACAGAATAAATTTTTACCACTTTTGAACGACTTCACCTAATTGCACTGATTTAAGGCCTCGATCATCAGTTTTGCAGCGGTTCCGAAAATATATTTTTTCTAACGCACGTAAATACATCAAAATACATGCATACAGTTTTAAGACTTATATATCACTGTTTGTATCTGAATTTTTCTGTTGCAATACACACAATGGATTTTTTTATTTTTGCCTCTGAAATACTACATATTTTGTGGCCAAAATTAACCAAAATGATGCAAAATATTTTTTGCTAGTAAACGGTACATTATTCTAAAAAAAAACGCTCTGGCAAGATGGTGTATCGTACGACTGTAATCAGTCTAATTTTTTTTCAAAGCATTCAGTTAAATAAATATTTGAATTATTTGCAATTGTTTGAAATGAATGAAAGATCATGGCCTTATCTGTCTTCCAATTTTTGGTCAAAATTACACATCTGCAAAGCTTAAATGGAATTTGAGAGAATAACTTTTGGAACAATATACCGGAGCTGCAAACAACTGCGCCACATAACGTCGAAATTATTAATGAAAGCTAAATTTAAAAATAAAATATTACTTTCCTACGCTTACAGATGTAGTACAACAATACGTCTAGAACTATAAGACGAGACTCATTGTTTCTCGCTTGTCGTGCTTGTTTTCTGATCGTCTGCCTTGAAAGTGTACAAACTAAGTTTTATTTTTAATTATTAAGTTATCTTATAAAATAAAAAAACTTGCTTTACTTTATTTAAATACTTACGTATGCATCATTCTGACGCGAACACAACCTCAATTTCTCTACTGGTTAGATAAGTATCATCGGCTAATAAAAAAAAATTAATTTATTCTGTTTTACCCCTTTAGGTGTCGAATTTAGAAAAATCTTAGTTTCACACCCTAATTATTTGTTCAAGTATTCAAGTGAAGTGATAATCACGACGATAGCTCGTTCAGTCGAAGCAAAATCGATCATTCATTAAAATGACATGTAACCCATGTGCAGTATTGGGAGTACAAATTTTGAATAATCTTTAAACAATTTTGCGGCCGCTTACCTAATCATCATCCTGAAGCAAAAATAAACTGAATATCTCTATGGGTTTGATTTATATCGAAGATTTATCTGAAACATATTCCGGGTATTTTCACCACCTAAGAGACTGCATTTCGAAAAACCCTTTTATCACATTTTAGACTACTTTACTGGTGTCTCCTGAACGTGAAAAACACGACAATAGTTCAATATATAGATGATTAATTGAAAACACTGTTCACCCCTTTAGATCTCATTAGGTGGGGAATTTCGAAAATTCGTGAAGTATATTTTCATGTATTTGAGAAAGCATTAATCTTAAAAAAAAAAAAAAAATCACGTCGCTATATAAAAATCAATGGGATCTGTATGTATCAAAAGTGAATCGTATACAAAATTTTCCCTTTTTTAACCTTTTTAGAGCCGAATTCGGAAAATATATTTTAATGGTACTTGGGATATTTACAAAAGCATCAATTTAAAGCAAAGAGCACTTCGATATCTCGATTGGTTCGATATATATGGAGGGATAACCGAAAGTACATTTCACGTATTTTAACCACCTTAATTAAAGAATTTAGAAACGTCTTGGAGTCACGTCATAGACATTTGTATACATAACCAATTAAAGTAAAAACCACGACGACAGTCAGTTGTGTTTCAAAGATATAGACGATTCATAAAAAAAAACACATTTTGCCCCTTTCTACTGCATGGAGGTCGAATTTAAAAAAAATCAAAAAAACTTTTTTTCGTGTATTTATGTAAGCAACATTTTGAAGTAAATTCCAACTCTTTATCCCGAAGGATTCGATATAGGCCTATATGGATAGTTGATCGGAAACACATTTAAGGTATTTTCACCCCCTAATGTTGAATTTCGAAAAATCCTTAAATTGACTAATATGAATTTTCACGAGTGTCCTATTAAAGAAAAATCACAATGATAGGCCGTCGGGTTCGAGCTCTGTAGACGTGCCTTCGGAAATTCATTTCACCCTTTTTCACCCCCTTAGAGGTCGAATTTCGAAAAATCCCTTCTTAGTGCTCGCCTACGACCTGAGTGGAACCCACACAAAAACAATCTCACGATTATAGGTTCAGTGGTTTGGGCTGCAGTTTGGTATGTCAGTCAGTCAGTCAGTGTTCATTTTTATTTATAGAGGTATCGGTAGGGCTTGCTCACCTTTCAAAAAATCACTTCCGGATGGAAATTATTTTCTTCAGTGATAAGGGTAAAAATCTGTCAAATTCCGCTACATAAAATGCCTTACACAAGTGCTATCCAAAGAGGTTTAGATGCCACACGGTAAATTCATCCTTTTATAGATGCACATTTTGACAAAAGGCAGAGAATATTGTACCTTTAGTACCTTATAACTGTTTAGAATAAGTATATTACATTCTGTTGCTTTATTTTTAATCATTGTACAATTCTAAGTGTAAGATTTTCAGCGACACTTCTAGTTACGTTCCCAAAAGGTTTGACTTAGGTGTACCGTGCGGCAACTGTACTTCTGAGAAGTATGGAATGATAAAACAACACGTTCTACTTTAACGCCTGGAATAAATATTGACAGTTAATAGAACAGAACCAAATAAACGTTTAAAGTAGTATGAATTGATTGCTTGTGCGTGTTAAGGATAAAGACCCTAGGCTGGATGGAGCACATAAGAAGTAAAATAATCATAAGAAAATAGCTAACAAGCGCAAGGGCAATGCACTATACCATCTTGGTCATGCCACGAGGTCGGAGGAAGAAAGTTGGCTGAAGCGTGCAAAGGCCGGGTGTTGATGAAGTCATTACCAGTAGGAGGCTGAAAGAAAATGACACAAGAAAGGCGAGGAATGCGAACGAGAAGCGGAGGGCGGAACAATATTCAGGACGAACTCGGGAATCAGGATCCTGGAAGGGGCTATGCCTTAAAACACCCTAAGCCAAAAACAATGGGTCCTCTTCCGGAAAAAAATTGGATTTTAATGTTTAAAATTGTGCTTTTGAAGTAGTTTCCATTCTTTAAAAATGTAATGTAGGCTCTCTTCAAGAAATTATAATATTTTTAAGGATAGGCTAAATAATATCTTAAAAGTGAAAAACTTTATGCTGACATGAAATAAATTAGGTACAATTTTAAGCTTCTCTCCCTATATTGTTGTAACAAATGATTGCGTCGGTAATGTTGTGTTGTCTTTCATGAAGCCCCAGGGAAAGTATGAGGTAATCTTTTCAATATTTTACTTGGCACTTATTTGGTTTTATATTTTTGGAGCAGTCTCGGGAGGGGTCATGGTCCCTACACCCGCCCTCCCTTCTCTCTCTGGATCCACCTCTGTATATCGTACGAAAGAGTGCAATTCTCTCACACTTCCGCCGTCATGGCTTTTTGTGGTCCGGTGTGCATTACTATTGGATCCCAGGGTTTCTTATGCTGACAACATCAATCTACCTTTATCCTCGTATTCAGTAATGCATAATTTCATGTCAATAAAATATGTAGGCCTACCTTAGTTTTTAAGTCTTCTATCTGTCAAAAATGCATTCTCTCGTGGGATATACTATACCAAAATCCACTGCAAACGTCCATTCGATCACAAAATATTCATATATAACTCTGAAAGTCAATCCTTGTCTGAAGTTATGTTTCTGAATAACAGCAATGGAAGAGTTTTTGGCATATTTAAATAATAATGAGCTTTTCAGACATGCTATAAACGTCTAAAAAGTAAAATCAAACCAGAGAAAAAACGTAGTTATGCTTATCTGTTTTTTGCATAAGTTTGCAAAAAGAAGAGTTTTATTTGCCGCTGTAATCAAAAGGTACAATTCCGTTTGCCACAGTTTCGCAGTATTTCAGGTGTTACACACCTCTGAGTCTATCTAGTGCAGTTATAACCTTAAATATCCTCAAAACTGTCTCATTTTCTCGTAAAATTTTACCTGTAACTTACTCTACATATTATATAAAATTAATAATTACCGCTAAAACTTTATATTGTTAAAGGTTTCGGATGTTACGTTCATTGCCCTTAGTGAATGCTTTTTTTTTTTCATATAAATTCAGGAATAGTCACTTGTAGAGAAACTTATTTTATTCTTTAATGTAAAAAAATTAAAAATATGAATGGTATGGTTTATCACGTGTTTCGAACACAGAAGGTTGTGCGAAACATTAGGTACCATTCAAATTATCACCAAAAATATATAAGGAAAAGGCAACGGTTTGTTGTAAATAATGCACATGTGTTAAGGGAAGACTTTCAGTAGTTCGACATTCTTAAAGTGTGAAACGTAATATAGGCACTCCGAGAAAACCCATCGGCCACTGTAAGAACACCCCCGTTTCCTCTGAGACACAGAGAAAAAGGTATTGAGATGGTAACCGTACTTACGTTATACAGGGACAACAGACGTGGCAGTTTTGGTGGTTTAATTACATGATGACTGGACTCCACAGTCCACACACATAGCTTTGTACACTCTGTTACTTGCCCATTGGCTGCTGCTCCAGCAAGATGTCGTTTTTAAATACGGTAGGGCCGAAGTCCATGTTTTCATGCAGATTTACTATTGATTTAGTGTCCTCAAGGACGACCAGTTTAATAAACAATGACCCAATCGTCAAATTAACTCGCATGTATGAGTTTGAAACCCAAGTTTTCATCAAATGTATTCGCGAAATTTCCTAATCTCTAGCAATCAGGTTGGATACTGCTATCAAACTGTCGAATCTGTAAGTAACACCATTAATAGTAATGATTGTTGTAATTGTCTCTGTAACTGTAAGAGTTTTTTTTAAAACAGAACAGATTGGTCTTTCTTCAGAACTGTTGGGTCTGTCAACAGAACAGGTCGGACACTGCTTAGATTGTTTCCATTACAAGTGGCAACCAAATATTCTGAAGGTTTACTACGACTGTTATTGGTGCAGGAACAATCCAAATGCCATACCTGCACATAAACCGGCCCTATTTCAACAGAACTATGGTTTCTATTACAATCACTTTATTACATTTTTCTAAGTGGATATGCCCGGGATCTAAAGCGCATAGTCGAGTTTGGAAACTGGTGTAGTGACCATCTGGACGCCGATGCTCCTGCGTTAACTTATTGTAGTATTTGCGACAACAGGCAACACTTTTGTGCTGTGTATGAATTTGTCGTGGCACACAACGCGGTTACTAAAGCCACCACCATCATTTCCCTCTTGTTAGCTTCAATGCCGACAGCTTAATAAACCTGTCCCGAGTAAAAACCTGCGATCACTGTTCTACTGATAAGTCACACAGCAACTACAGTTGAAACATATTTATTTTACCGTATGAGGAACGAGTATAGATACAGAAAATAATCCGTAGACTTAACGACTTGGTGGATGGCTGAAGTTTTACAGTATATAAGGTCAAGGATTGAAGATAGATATAAGACACTTTTACTCACAATATCGATCTTTTCTTAAGACAAATTAATATACGAGGATCAAATGTTGCTGAAGATTTTGTAGAGTAACGATCATGTGCTTATGATTCACAGAAAGCCGTGATTGGCTATCCTCTTAACAACACAAGTGTCGTAGTGGTGCAGTGGTCACAAACACACACTCTGTTTACGCTTATGGAAAACGTGGTGCTCTTTACGTGAACCGGTGGGTTTTATTCGGGGATCTTCCGTTGCCCCCTTCCTCCGCCGTTGCATTATCACCATTGCTTCATACTGGCCTCGCATGATCCTCACGAGTGTTCATGACCTCGATGTACGATTCTCTCCACTTCGCTCTAACTGACACGATCTTGAGTCTCTCGTCTGTGCCCTCTGCCCTACATTCGTAAAATTCAGTCGATGATTGGCAGCGCAATGGCAGTGTTTCCCTAGAATTGTTGCGTCCACCATAACACTGGGGTATCTCGCACGTATGTTGACAATATCACGTGGGAAGTTAGTGCCTAGCACTAGCGGATGTATCGTGTGAGAGCTTGAATTGACGTAGCCCGCACGCCATGGATACAGTCACAGACAAGAAGGAAGTGTTGGACAACATCCTGTGTCCGGCTGGTCGCAACCACCTGTGACGTGGCTGTTTTGATCAGGATATTCCCCTTTGGGGCTTATTTCAGAGTGGAACGTTACCTAACTGCCCATTTCTTGTCTCGGGATACAAAGAAAGCGTATTTGCATAGTCTTGAATTGAATTCTTCTGTAGTTTTTTGCTAAACTCTCTCATAATTTTATTTGCAAGTCAGCTGACTTACGGTGGCAAGCTGGGTGAATATATTTTGCAAGTTTGAAACCTCGAAGGGCAGAAGCTGTAAGGACGACACAGCATGCGCTTCACGAATCTCCCTAGCCTCTAGGAGCAAGTAACTGAATTGTCTGACAGTTCGCCTCAATGAGACATCCAAGGGTGATACTAACCTTTTATAACGTAAAAATTAAAGTTAAAGACGTACTGTAGACGCCTACATCTTTTAACAGATTCTTCGCTAATTTTTCACACCTAAAATGGACCACAAATACCTACATTTTCGCCAGCGTAAAATAAACTTTAGAGATACAAGACCTCAATACGGGTACACATACGTCTGTAACGTTTTTTTTTTCAGAGATATTCCTAAGCAGACATAACTTACGCGCGCTGAGATGTTTTTGAATAATGTTGTAACGACTGAAACTCTCCACAGCGCTTGACGGCCTGGGCAGAAGGGCATGTATTACCTTGGTGGTTCAGTTGGTAGTATTTATGTTAAGATGACAAATGATTTACGATACTGAAGTGAGTTCGAGTAAGGTTAATTCTACTACACGTTAGAAAGATCAATGTTAAAAGTTTGTCACAGTAAAAATTTCTGCCGCTTGAGCGCTGGTATCGGTAATGGGTGCAAACTGACCAATCACAGAACTTTTCTGAATTTCAAATTACATAATGCTGATAATTTAAAACGCGAAATTGTTTTCTTTTCACTTTAAAATTAAGTTAAATTACTGCGGTCATTTCCAAGCATTTTAAAATTTAGTTTTACTACTGTAACGTATTTTTCTGGTCCCTTAGCGATTGCAGTGAAACTAGCGGCAGAAATGTTCCCTTTACCAAACTCTGCCATAAGAAAACATATTTTCTTTCTAACTTGTAGTAGAATTAACCTTAGTTAGAGCATGAGAAACAGTGGAAAAGAACGCTTTAAAAATAAATAAAGGCGTTCTTTATAGCGCAGGTCACTTATTTTTAGCTGAATGTGTATTCAACATAATTGGCCTTATTACAGTAATAAATTGCATTTAGTATATTCTTCCGTCGCACAACAATGCGTTGCGCTTGTCGAATAATTTCTTACAAACAATGTACATAAAAGTTTAGTAGTGGCTGTCCCATCGTTTTTCAGACAAGCTTTCATATTATTGCAAAATTCAGCAAACATACAGTACATGTTCAGTATAGTGACGTGTTATTAGTATGTAACTATCTGTCAGCATCAGTACATACTACATAGCAATAAGCGCACGTGCGTAGAATTCGTCATCTTTGCTTGAAATGCCGTAACTTTGACCGTATTAAAAGCATCTGGTACATAAACGATGCCTTCTAATAAGCCTTTCAGTATGTTTGCGGAAGGCGTTACAAACGTGTATTATTTCGTCGCATTAGCTACATGCTGGAGTAATACCTCGGCGATTTTATCCTGAAACTTCTTTCGGACTTCCCCTGATGAATCACTCTTAGCGGTGAAGGAAAAGTTCTCAATTCGTGGTTGCCCCTGGAACAGAGAAAAAAACACGTAAGTTCAACTACATGCAAAATCTTTTAATGCCTATCTTAAACAAGCAGTTGAATCTCCCTTTCCGCCATCTTGCTTACCGGGTGTAACAAATTTACAATTAATGTAATTCAGAAAATAAAGTCCTGTTTGGACTTACAACCAGGACACTCCGCTGATAGTTGAAAATAACGCTTAAACTTTTTTAATTTATGTGTGCTTCTTAATTTATATAATCTACGGCTACTAGCATGAGCATATGTTACATATTTTCAGGATAACAATATTAATATAATGTATTGCAATGTACGCCGTACGATAAATAAATAAACTGGAGAACCTCAGCTACCATCAAGGGAGCGATTAATTATTAGAAACATGCAAAATTCGCGTTAATTTCTGACTGCTGACTAGACTCAAAGTGACTATAAGCCCGATTCGATGTCTCCCGCTGGCCGATATTGTCGTGTCTTGCCGCGTAGAATGCTTACAGGGTAGAGAGGCCAATCTCTGTAAAGACGTAACACGTAAATTACAACACATAAAAGTTGGTTGCCAATTGAATCGCAGATTATGCTCTGTTATGTATAGGAAAGTGAAGTTTAGTCTGCTATCAAATGATAATGCGAATTTAGCACGTCTCTACTCTTTACAGTATACCCATCATGTGACCTCTACCGTTTCTGTATGTACGTATTTAATTCCAGTACAGCGCAGCCAGACGCAGCGAAAGTGTACATTTCGCGTTGCACCCACAATATATCAGTAATTAATATAGACGTGCAAAATTCGTGTTATCATTTGGCAGCAGACTAAACTTCACTTTCCTATACTTAACAGAGCACAATCTGCTATTCAATTGGCCACGAACTATTATGTGTTACGTGTTATGTGTTACGTCTTTATAGAGATTAGCCTCTCTACCGTGTAAGCATTCTCCGCGGCAAGTCACGACAATATCGACCAGCGGGAGACGTCGAACGAGCCTATAGTCACTTGGATTCTAGTCAGCGGTCAGAAAATAACGCGAATTTTGCATGTCTCTTGTAAAAAGGGTGAACAATTGTAAATATGCGCCTGTTAAATGCTTCGGCGCCAGTAAATTTCCTGTGTTCGCGCATGCGTAGTAAAAAAAAAGTACGTGTAGTTAATTACAAGTGACTCTAGAGACGCAAGTGAAAACCTGTTATACTTACTCTGCACGTGTGCTGCGTAGGTGCAAATGGTAAGTAGTACTATTTAATTGGGACCCTTATAACTCTTCGTACGTCCAGGTATAAACAAAGGAGACAGTGTCCATGCGCTCAACACAGATGTCCTTGTGTTGCAGTCTGTAGATTCGTACAACTGGAAACTGAAGACATGTTTATTACTAGAGTATAGTCTTGACAGACAGAAACATTAGTTCCGTTACTTCTTTAGCGTACATTGTAAATTAAACATTATGCAAAATAACGGTAATTGAATAAGCCCTCGTCCGTTACGCTAGTCATTTCAATTCTAATATTGTGACAAATTATCAACAGGGAATCGTACGAATGCGTAGGATTGAAGAAAACAAACAGTGGGTGATATAAGTAAGAAAGGAATAAAGACACAAAACACACTCACACCAGCATGCTAGAGGGCGAGTACACTCAACGATATCATCCATATGGAAACAATACCACAGCTGAAATCTGCAACATCCCGTTGTTTAATGAACTACTCTTACAGTACAGTACGACATAGATCGGCCAATGGCTAGGGACCCTTGTTTTTCGCGAAAAGAATTTTGCCTCACTTTGTTTCCGTGCCTTACGTGCACGTCTGCAGTTCTGCTTCGCGGTCAGCGATTGGATATTTTAACTCTCACGAGCCTTGGGATTCTACCAGCAAATCACAGACGTGTGGTGTTGCAGGAAAGTTTTTGTAATTGGCTCAGTCAAATGAGATACGGCTCCTCACACAACACACTGCCAATAACCATGAATAGGACCCTGTAGTTTTCGCGAAAAAACCGGGTCCCTACCAATGGTATTTCTTTGTAATATAAAGTCCACTGCAAAAAGTTACATGTGGCGCATATACGTGTGAAACAGTTACGTGACTGGATTCACATATCCATTTTCATGCTACATATCTCCTGTTTCACATTTAAGCAAGGTGACTCTTCGTAAGACCGACTACAGTGCCTTTATACCGTGACTATTAAAGGCACTAAAATAGACGACAATAGTACTTGACGCACGTAGTAAATGACGTACTCTAGACTTTCCATTTTCCTCTCTCCTCAGCATGCACGTACGTTCTTGAGCTCAACAATAGCTATGTCAAGAGACGTGTCTCGGCGCCTCGGAAAGAACGGAGAAGTAGCAGCAGTCGACTTGCGCTTAACAAACACGCTGTCCGAAGAAACTACTTTAACGTATATCCTGTTGAGTGGGAGGCAGATGTCCTGCCATGATCTAAGTTGCAGGACAACGCACACACGGGTCTGGGTCACGTATATGACTTTGTTAGTTCAAAGAACCATACGAGCCTAACGGAAAGACACAAAAGAAGGAAATATAGGCTGCTCCAAAACTGCATGTAAATATTTTGGGGGAACAGTCATAACAGTTAGAGGAACACACACACACACACACACACACACACACACACATATATATATATATATATATATATATATATATGTATATATGTATATATATATTAACATAGATCCGAAAACGCACCGTTTCTGTACTACGGATCGCATGGCGTACCGTAATATATAAAGCGCATCATCATGTTACTGTAGAATGCTATACAGAATGTTCAGAAACAGACACATAATGAGCACACTACGCCAATCCTGGGCTGAGTTGGAGACGAAAATTTTAGTGGCAAAGTTTTGCACGATGACATGTTATGTGCACAGTGTGGCAACGTATCACTGTAGTTAGTCCTCTCTCGCGGTTCACAGATATCTCGTACTTATCTTACTACTACTATTCTGACCTACATATTATAGGTGCAGGTTAAAATTCCGAGTAGTATGTACATTGTTCTATGTTTAATTGACGTAATATACGTATGATAACACCTTGACGTGGAGCGCAAGAGGGATCTTTCTCCATGCAGTGTTACCACACTGTGCACGTAAAGTGTCGTCCTACAACACTTCTCCTCTTATATTTTCGTTTCCAGCCATTTAACCCAGGATTCGCGAGGTGTGCTTATTATGAGTTTTTTTCTGGACAGCCTGTATTGCCTGCATCGTATAAGAATTCCACTTTTTTGAAAATTGTGTTTACTTTCCTTTTTACAGATGTTTCCATTAAGTAAGCAGTTTTTTTCCTTTGCCACGAGTGATTTTTGCATGAATGCCCTCAGCTGGCTCTTAAACTATGCAGTTCGTTAAAGTGAAAGGTATTTTTTTTTGTATAATTTGTATTCATGACAGGGCCTCAAAACTGTCGAAAACTATAATTCTTAAGTGAGACATACTATACATCGGACAAGGCGTATACCGTCCAATTAAATACGACTCGTCTGACATGTAGCTGGCAATAACAGCTGCAATGGCAGTTCGCAGTTATCTAGATCCAGCCCAAAATAGTCAGTGGGGAAATATGTGTAGGTTCCACAGGAATTGGATTACATCTAATATAATTCAACATGTAATTTCCTATGCTTGCTCACACTAGGGATCTCAGCAGGCATCATCCTTAACAAATTCTTCTTACGTATTTCATGTAGTGAAAGCTTGATATTTTAATACGTCACATTTAGAAACCTGAAAAATACGCGTTTTCTCTTGGCCCCAAGCTAGAATTCCAGCATCTGTAAGTTCATGCCAGATTCGCAATTGACCCTTGACTTATTTGATATTTCCTGGAAGTCGCTTAGCCAATAGTACAGAAGCAATTAAAAGCAGGCATATATCACTGCGTCATCGAGCAGCCAGTGAGCAGATAATGTCTGCTTGAATACACATATGTTCTTGGAGCCTAGCCTGCAGGTCAGTGAACCCGCGAATTTTTCCGGTCTCTAGTCACACTTTTTTCAGTCAATAATAATATATCTGGCAACAACAGTATTTACTGATTACATAAATACTTTATGTCTAGTTTTCAAATTTTAATGTAAATAATTTTTGTATGAAAATTAACTTAAATGTTTAAATTGCTGACAGTCATTATACACTTATATTTTTCCACTTGTCAAAAAAAATTTTTTATCGTTCAGTTCATCGAATCGGATGTGAAGAAACAATACGCTGAAACGCCACTTACGTAATATGTGTTTGTCGAATGTGGTTGTTATCAGGTTAAAATAGGTCAACCGTGTCAATCTCGAGGAGAGAAAAAGCTGAAAGTTATCAATAATTGCAAAATATTCTCTAATTTGCTGTGCTTTGTTCAAGTGATTGCATGACCCTTCAATAATAGACGTAAATAACCGAGATAAGTTGTAGTTAATTTAATCTTTTTTCGAAACATTTAATTCTTTTCAGTAAATATATACATCTGTGAATACACTGACACTGATTGGTCCATTAATCAGTATATCCTTCCTGAAAATGTTTACCGATTCACCAGTTACCAACTTCCAACTAAATCTTCCACATCTTTTGGCAAACACTCAAATATGTGCCTTCCAACATTTCATTGTGTCAGACAAAGTAGGCCTACAGTTTCATAACATCGGAAACAAAAATATATGTTAAGCTGATAAAAAATATATTTGTTATTTATTACATAATTAATTTGCGAGTTCGGTGATCGATACACATATTAACGTGTTATTTACAGCGGTAACTAAATTATACAAACGAAGAAATGAGACTTACGCAAAAAAAAAAGGGATGCTCTATTGATACATATGCATGTTTTTGCAGTTATACAGTCTCAATAACATGAATACATTACGAGAGTGTTACAAGCCGGGTGGGTTACACCAGTCCACCTTCCATCTGCCGATATTCTCTGAACCCTGTGCCAGTTTATTTTGACAGCCACCGCAACCACATGCGCCGCTTGAGTTACCTGCAGTCCCTTGTCAGAGAGTCAGGGAAAGTGTTACATCACAAGAACCATCACGACATTGTGCCTTAGCAATGTTTCCAGCAGAGTCAAGAACAATCCAGATGGAACTGAGCAACCTGAGTGTCTCCGTAGTCGTTTACGTACGAGGTTGCCCCAGCTAGAGCTGCATTTCATTATGATACTTTTAAAAATTGATACAAATCACGTTTACTTGCGTCAAAAAAGTGACCAGAGCTGTCGCGATCGACATCACGCTTAGCTTCAGGTAAACCCTGCTCGGTAGCAGGATAAACTTCTGTTAGTAGACGAAACACACGAATGACGCGAAAAAAAGTAAACGCTTGACGTAATGATGAATGAGCTGAAATAAATTAACCTTCGTGTGAAGACGTCTAAGTTAACTCGATAATTTTATTCGATCATAACTGGGTAAGAGGCAAATTCGGAACACAGGTATAGTTCTGTGTCAATGTTATTAATTTGACAAGTGTCAATTTCTGCCAATAGTTGTCGTATCGGTGAGAGGACTAAATCAGATGTCGACATTTTCAATTAAAAAGTTTTAGTGTTTATGGAAGTATTTAATTGAAAAACTTAACCGGCTCGAGAGCAACGTTAATTCTGAATTCATAATAGCGCGACGGGCGCAACGCGAAAAGTGCGACGCGAATAAAATAACATGTCAGCCAATCAGCGGCGCGATTTCTGTGACGTAAGGACTACAAAAGCTCCAGAACCTCACTTTTCGTCTTCTCACATTGACAATATTCATTTGGTGGATCTTCATGCATGTGACATTTTGAAACCTGTTTCTAAAGGTTCGCTGTACTGTTGCATTTGGGTTTGTTTAACGTTTACATTTCATTCGTGCAATTTCGCGTATATCGGCTGGATTGACAATAGCGCGACTGCCGCGCCGCGAAGGGTGGGATGCGACACTAAAAATTCTCGTTATTGCGAACACTTGTTTGGCGCCTTGCAACAAATGCCAAAAATTGTTACGTGCGAATAGTTCCTTGCCGCTACATACTAACCACTTGCCCAACAGCCATTATTGTTTATATTACTTTATTAATTTTCAGTTTATTTATGTTATAGTATTCATTTTCACTGTTATTCCCACATGTGCAAATACAGCACAAACGCACAAAAAGATCAAATTATGATTTGCTTGTAACAAAAATTCTGTTTTCTGCTTTTAGTCAAGAAAATTGTGTGATATACCTACGTACAGATAATTAAGTATTTAAAAAGAGTTAACAGAAATTTTCAATAATAATAGTTACTAATTTCCTTTTTTTAAAGTTAGTGCTATAATGTTTTGTAGTGTAAATACTAAGCGACGTGTTATTTTGTGGCTATTGATTGCAAACATAATAGCCTCTAGCCTAACTTAAACCTGGCGAATTCGAAAGAAAACTTGTAACAAAATTTTATCAGCAGACAACCTTGGCGAATACAGCCGCTTGCAAGTTATCTGAACAGGCCGATGTTTCTGTTTATCAACTTTAACATATCTTACACCACACTGCCATGTGTATATTTGTAGCGTTTTTGAATATCTTGACATATTGTAATATTTTCTCCAAGTCTTGGCGAAACCCGACACACATCTTCGATTCATGCAGTCTTTGTACCTCGATCGTAGTGGCTGTTGCCACAAAAACTACCACAATAAGATACAGCAGAACACTTTTATAACATTTCTCAAGGGACCAGAGAAATTTAAACTTTAGAAATGGGAAAACTTATTGTAACAGGGTAGTTTTATATTGAAAAACACGTCTGTGGACCAAGAGAAGGTAACTTTATAAGCAGGAAAATGTTAAAAGTAAGGATGATATAACAGGGTTCCAGTGTAATTGGATAGAATTATGCAGAACGGAACCAATCCACGAAGTAATTTATCTTGAGATAATCGTACCAAGTAGAATAAGAAGTAAGATTACTGTAAAAAAGTTAGTAATATTACTCATCATATGTATGGTAATATTCCCCAAACCTTGAGAGGGAAATCTGATTTCCGAACATGTGTGGAAATTTCCGCAAGGCATTCGCCACACAAACCACTCGGAAGTTTCGCTCGCGCGTTATGTCAAATTGTCCTAGAGGGCTGCGCCAATATGTAATGAAAAATTACATTGCCAGTTGAGTAAATTTCCTTGACACGTGTTGAGTAATTTTTCCTCACTTGTAGAGGTAATTAGCTTCCACTACATGTAGAGTAAATTTACCCTAAATTTTTTTACAGTGAAGTATAACTTAGGAAATAATTACTATTAAATAATAATATTTGAATATAAATAAGAGGCCAGAAAAAACGGCTTTACAAGGTTTAGACACACCCAATGAACTTTGACCTTGAATATCTCAGCTCCAGTAACTCGCGCGGCTTGGTTCCCTTCCGCATAACTCCATCCAATTAGCATTTCCTTGTATAGCAACAATCAGTAGTCTACCAGAATTTACCACAACAGCAATAAAAAACTACACAGCCGTGTTTTAATAAACAATAATGAAATCTATATGTCTTTCACGCGATTGGTAATACCTCCTACAATTTCAAGGATTAATCACGGTCTATAGGTTATCATATCTTAGCGCCAGGACACCATCTCACAGCAGTAGAGCGTGATATAAACATTGTTGCTGCACTAGCAGATGGTAGGTCTCCAGCTGCGAGTATTCTTGTCATTAACACATCCAGCCTGCTCCGTCTTAGTCATATCCCGCTGTACTCGCTCTTGTACGTCAACAAGACGTGTGTCGTTTATAACATTTAGGCGATGCTCTCTTGTTTCTACTGTTTTTTTTGCGATAGTTACTTTTTAAAGCTTAAACGAGAGCATATATAAAAAAACCTGTGCGGCAGTTTTGTTCAAAACGGTTTTTGCCATTATAGCTATTAAAAACAATTGTACAGTTTCGACTAAAAAGTCAGTTAACCAGAATTTCGCTGATTACATTATTAGCTAACACCTTGCCTTGGAAAAATCAGCCAACATAGAAAAGACGACGTTAAACAAAACAGCCAAACAGATTTTTGATATCTGCTCTTGTTTAGGCGTAAAAAATTAGTATCGCTGAAAAAGTGGCCTTAATAGCAGACCCCTTCAGGTGATTATTTCCCAGATGGAATCGTTCTCTCTCTCTTCGTGGTAAGGCTCTATATCTTGGTGGTTGAGCTCACTGGCATTCACTCTCTACACTCAGTTCCACTTTTCAATCCTCTGGGTGAGCCATTCGTCTACAGGAACTGGGAAGGAAAGAGTACGAAGAGCGATACTAGAAACAAGTATTATTATGTTCCTGTGAAGTCTTAAATATCTATGTTGATTCACTCGATAATGTCCTGTCATTTCTACACGCACCACTGTACTGGAATACTCTTCGTACAGGGAAGCTAACCAAAACCAAGCAAGATTAAATAATTATATCGCAATTAAACCCAGGACCTCGCGTCGCTACAAGGATTCTCCATGCACAGTTTCAACTATGATCTGATTACTGGATGGAACAGCAGCCAACCGCCAGCCCGGAGGAGCAGAGAGGAGTGAGGCATGATATGAAATGAGATCCTACAAATGGAGCAGCGACAGAATGCAAGGGTAAGGGAAACTGGAGAACCGTGAGAAAACTCTCCGGCTAACGGCAACGCCCGCCAAGTTTCCCACGGGCGAAAAATCCGGGACCAACCTCACTGGGGATCGAACCTGAATCGTCTTGGTGGAAGGCATGTGGTCCAATCACACAAGAGAAAAATTGCTATCCACATGGTGCATATAATACAATTTGACATAATCACACTTTTAATATAACAGCTTAAATTGTTTATGCAGTATATAAGCAGTTCCTAGTAGTTTTCTATCATTTACATGTATAACGATGCTGTATCCTCACACTGGAAGATCTCACGAAATTGATAATACATGAAGTTGCTACCATTCCTTCCTAAATTACACGCAGGCAAATAGAGAACTTCAGTGAATGGCAACTGCGGATACAAAATGTGTGATACTTAGAGTGCAAATAAACAAGAAATACTGTCATTGCCACCAAAATTTAGGCACTAACAAACAAAGAAACAAATGATGTAGCAGTTCTTTAACATGAATATTAGATAGTGTTAAAATATAATCGAAGTCTTTGCAAATATACTTAATATAGCCTTAAGAGGACGTTATCACCAATTTATGCAGAAATTATTCATTTTCGTAACATAAATGAAAAGTCAGCAGAATAACTTACAATATCTCAAGCATTAGGCTACACTTTATGATCATGTGCCAATTTTGTACTTATTGTTATTAGGTTTTCATTAAACGGCGAGAGACAATATTACTATCTCTATACTTGCTATGTACTGTGCGTAGTGCAATGTTAGGTAATTAGCCACGCTCCCATTGCAATATTTATAAAAATAACTTTGATCTTGGATTAGGAAAAATGAAAATAATCAGCATGGCGGGTGATACTGGCTGTTAAAGCTGGTTTCACAATAAAAAAATATAAGCGAAAGACACTGATTCAGAATTGAATTACTATGTATAATGTTTAGACAATGACATTTTTGCGAAAACTCTGTTATATTTGTGCGGCAGTGTGAAGTACCCCTAAGGCCAGGAATCGCATACATAATTTTCAGTACGAAACACTGTTATTATCTTGAGAACTTTTTAGTCTAGCGTTGTTGCTTATCGTACATGTTTTGAGGTAAATCAACATGGCGAATTTTTAGAAAATGGTTTACCCTGATTGGTTGCTGTCCTCTATGCGTTCCCACAAGAAATGATTCCTATTTCGGCATTTTCCATGCACACGATCTGTTGTTTGAGCAGTTTTTAATCAGTAGGTTCGAAAAAAAAAACAGAGGTTAGGTTTTGTACAAGCGACCAATGTTCTATGCTCACTGTTGTATTCAACAATTGTTGTGAAGTTAGCTTAAGCCCTTCGTACTATCTAAAAAATTCTTCCTCGCCCCCTTTTTCCCCTTTCCTTTTTTGACTCTTAGCTGCTCCTATCGTAAGAGGCGCAGTGTTATGAGGCCGAGAGCCCTATCCTACTCGCTAGCTCGCCTTGCGGACGCCAGAGAGAAGTGGGTGGCCATCCTAGCTCTACGATACATCCGTCCACTGTGTACGGAGTGGAATACACGTGCAGGGCTCAACATTCACTCATGTTCGCGGCTGATCATGTTTTGCTGTCTGATAACCCATAAACCCACATTAAGGCCACCACCTACCACGAGCTTAAAATGCGTTGCAGTGTGTTCGTAAACGGGTATTTTCTACGAAACGTATCCATGTGTGGTTGTAAAAACGTACGAAAAAAAAACATACTTCAGACACGGTCGCAATCTCATTTTTAAGACTCCCATGCTAGTTAAAAACACTGTTTCTAAACCGTCACACATACCTAAAAACGGCCTTTTCAGACTACCGTACTTCAGAATGTACTTACCGGATGCATGCGAAACTAAGAGATACGTGTGCACAGAACTTTGCTACAGATTTTTCAACAATAAAATTATATGGTCACTGCTTAGTGTCGCATAGTAAAAGCAGTTCGGCGGCAAGCTTGCACGCTAATTCATCGCCTGGATCCTTAAGGTGATGTGGTATTTTATGCGCGCTTCAAGGTCGCCCATATGTCTCCACCACTTCTAAGCCTCTAACGTGCAGGTAGGCGGCTCCCTTAAGAGTGCGTGGTAGATAAATAAACGCTGAAAACATCAATTGAATGCTACGCTTTTTTTGCCAGTAAGGATAAAATACTCAATGACAATCCTAGATAATGGTATTTGTAATCTTTATGAGTAAATATTTGTCCAGAATTACTAATTCGTTACGCGTGATCTCTTGCGCCGCAGATAAATGCACGAGGTTCTGGCGTCAGGGCAGGGGCGTCATTTGGGGCTACAGGGGGGGGGGGGCATATGCCCCCCCTGGATTTGGAAATTTTGTGTATAAATGTATTTTTTGTATTTTTAAATGTAAATAATGCTAACTTTAGGACATAAAACTGAAGTTTTATTATTAAAGTATCTCATTTACTCATTTATACATGCTTAATTAATAAAAAAGATGCAACAAGGTCACTGTCGTCAGAAAACAAAATCTTGCCCCCCCCCCCCTGGAAAAACCTGAAATGACGCCCCTGCGTCAGAGATTGTGCCTCAGAAGTTCGTAACACTGGAAACAATATTATTTGAAACGTTGGCTATAACTATTCTCTAGGATCGGTATTGTTTAATTTTCGCAAATTGGTTTCAAGAACGCTACAGTTATAGATTAATGCTTTTAGCGTTGAATTATGTCAGACAATATTATTGTAATTTAAGTTTTAGAGCCATAACATTCTTCCAAATTGTATTATCAAAATTTTCTCTTCGACAAAGCATAGGATTTATTCTTGGAAAATTGCTTGACATAAATAATAATCGAATCTTTTTAATTTGCCATATAGAATCATTACAGGAAAATTCCTGAAGGTTAACCTATCATTCCTGTTATTAGGGAAGCTAGTAATATGTCTTACGTGTCTGTGAGATTGGGGGATGATGGCCTTTGAATCAGGTACGTTAGTGTAATGTGTTTTAAGAGTCAAGAACGGTTTTGTGTTTGTGTGTGTGTGCGCGCGCGCGTGCGACAAATCCGCAGCGTCATAGTCACTTTATCGACGCACAGTGGAAAGATACACACGTGGCAACAAGAATGACCCCAGCAACAGCAATGCTATCGGAGAGTTCTGTCAGCCGAGAACAGTTCAGCAGCAGTGTCCGACGTCCCTACTTGTGTCTGCGTGTTATTTGGATCTGCTCCTTATCTGCCGTTCTTTCTCTCCCGTTGCCGTGGAGACCAGCAGTGGGCATGTTTGTACGAGTGCGTGAGGGAGGCCAGAGACGAGAGAGAGAGAGAGTTGAATCACTGCTGCTGTTCGCCGCGGCGGCGCGCCGACGGGGGACACCAGTAGGAAGAGAGGGAGTGAGAGACGACCGAAGAGAGTGGCGTATATAAAGAAACAGGCTGGCCATCTTCGACTGTGTGTATAGCGCCCGCCTACTTGTCGCGGCGTCCTCGTCGACGTCTCCTTGTTTGTACGCCGGCTTCTCGCAGTACACGTGTGTGCATCTGACAGGTGAGTGGCTGGATAATTGGGGGAGGTGGTGGTGCAAGGGGCCACGTGATCTGCAGTAGGGGTCGCCGACCAATCTACGATACGTACCAGAACCTGAGGCGCAACACGGTCACGACGTCCTCGAATATTCTACATATCCTGATTTGACTTCGATTTCGTAAAATTAGTTTCGAGAGCGATCGAGTCGACGTGTTGTCGACTTCATAGCTACTCGATGTGTCGTGCAGTGATGCCGGTCGTAAGTTATCGATATGCCTCCTAGAAAGCCTTTACGCGCAAGATGGTGGACTTGTTATGCACAATATGGGGCCTGCGACTGTGTGCTAACGTTTAGCCAATCCGGTGCGCATCCAGGATTTTTGTGTCGGTTGGGGAGGGGGTGTTAGAAACTACCGTTGCTATGATTTGTGCTTGAAGGGGGGAGGTGGGTTGTTCAGAACCTGGGAATGCTATGAAGTAACACCGATCCCCCAAAATACTCGGGTGGGGGGGGGATCATCCGGTTATTCTCTCCCAAGAAAATTTGGATTGATGCTGCAAAATGGTCCTATTCAAGTAGCTATCATATGTAAAACAGTACGAGGAGTTTGGACTCTTGACCCGCCTTGCCAAGTTTTGTTGGATGATTTGGCAATGGACGACTTGATGTAAAAGCCGTCTGACGTCACACCGCAGGGGAGAGTACTGTGGAAAACAAAGCTTGTTTACAAACATGCTGATTTGTTAGTTGGTGATGGCAAAAATCAAAAATTTTATGCACTCATATACTTGCACGCAACTGTAAAAAAATATTAGTTTCATTTCATTGCTAAGATACGCAAATGCATAATATAAATGTTTACCTTTAAAAGCGGCAAATTCCATACAAATAATCTATTTTATTTACGTAAAACTGATCCGGGACACGTGAAGCCAAACGCCTGTGTAAAGGTTATGTTCGTTTGCGGTATCCATGGAGATAGGAATTGTATCCCACAGTAGACTGAAGCTCCGCCTCATTTCAAGTCGTCCATTGTTCTCTCTAGATATCATACTCTTGTATTATAGACTCATCGTTTGTATGAATCCTGATTTCAGTGGCGGCTCGAGGGTAGTTGCCAGGGAGGGCACAAGTTGCCGAGAACTGTACACTCCAGTGAACGCACCACCGTATATCATTGACCATGAAATATATACTGACTACTTATTGTGTTGTGACCAGTCTGTAATAAGCGGCACCTACACACCAGCGTGTCAGTGGCTGTACCGTTAACTACCGCACAACCATATACAGTTTTCTGCAACTTCTGCCCTGCCTGCCAAAAACCTACGAGCCAAATTCTATGTAATTTATTTGAAAGTTTTTTGTTACGTTTGTTCTGCATTCACATCCAATTTAAAATCTCAAATAAAACAAACTTGTACCTTACTCTTGTAAATTTATCTTTCTTGTGTGAAGCATAGTCGGAATTTCTTTTTGTGCTTAGTGGGAGGGGGAAGTAGGGAGAAATATTTTTGTTGCAATGTATTTTGTACATTTCCTTACACACACGCAGAGACAGAATAATAGCTGATTTGGTTTGCTTGAAATTATTGCAGTTATGTTTATTCAGTAGTTACAAACATATAATTTTAAAATTTTTGGTAGTTCCTGGCTAAAGGGAGGGGAATATATGCCATGTTGTCATAATTCCTTCTGGGGTATTTCCCTGCAATTATTTATTGTTCGCTTTGAAAGTAATCGCTAAAATGCCTCCCTTTACACGTTTTCGACTAAGCCTATATCAGTTAATATAAATGTGTAAGTTCTGTAAACTTTACTATGTCGGAGTTGAAGCAAAGTAGAGATAATAATTTATTCCATCTGCCCGTATGGTCACTTTGTTGTCCGTTATGCATACAATTTTGTTGTCGCTGGCTCTGCTTCTGTCCTAGCCTTGCCCGAGTTTTCAGTGTTGCCAACATCGTTACACATCAACTAGTTACAGCTGTCAGACTGCTAGTTAGGAAGTGCAGCGTTATAACTTTGGCTAGGGACAATTTCAACCGCTAGTTGCGCGGGTGTCGTTATTGGGTCAGATCTATTCTGGCGCTTATGCAGAGAACTTGTTCTTCGGCAGTGTTCGGTTTTGCGCCGGCATTTACTTAACCGCATCCCGACACAAGTGCAACCAGCCGTGGAAGTCGTCCCTTCTCGAACTTGTCCGTAAGAAATTACTGTTTTTTTTTTTTTTTTTTTTTTTTTTTTTAACCTGAGGTCGAAATAATTTTGCATGATCTAACATGCTCTGAAAACAAAAAGAGGGTAAATTTCACATAGTTAAATTAATACACGAACTAACGTTTTTTCAAATGATATAGAAATTGTATTTAACGAAAACGTTTGTTGAACTTTCACCATTATCAAAAATTTTCATGACATAAAGAAAACCTGTTGGAAACTTAATCAAAGTGCCATCAAAATGCAAATTTAAACGCTCATAAATAATAACAAAGACGGTACATTCGGACTGATTTAAAATATCATGAAATCATGTCAAACGGTAGGCTGACTGTGATGTATTATTCCGCTAGTTTTCACATTCTCGAACATTCCATTTAGAACACAGAACTTTACGCACATAAATGCGATCTAGTGTCACTTTACTCATTTATTTCAAGCACACTTCTTTAATCAGATCTTAGGATGTGTTGTGCACAAATTATTTTTTGTTAGTGTAAACAGTAAATAAATTTGCTTCAGGCATTCCATGATCTCATAATCCTAATAAAGTAGTTTCAAATTTTTTTTAAATATAACAGTTTTTTTTATAGTAGTTGCTATCATCCTGACACTAAAACTGTGTATCAGACTGAATAAGGTTTACAATCCTACTACAACAGTACATTTAAGGTATACATTGTGTATTACAAGTATTTTCTTTTTAATTTCGTGGTAGAATAATGTTACCAATTTGACATGATTACCCCGTCTCCTGATTTACTTATGTTACAGTTTGCACAGGTAACGTACGGATTTTGTAATGTTTTCAACGTTTCAACTGAATAGTTTCGCACTCATGTGATGAACATGAGTTCATATAGCCTACTATTTAAAAACGCCAGAGCTTATCACAATTATATTAAATTTAAAAAGTTCCCCAAGAATACAGCAATGCTAGATAGAGGTGCAGCCACAATTTATGTTTTTGGAAGGGCCGAGATTTATCATCTGGAAAGGATGTTATAAGCTGACATACTGTATGTATGGGTTGTTTCGCTTCTGCATTTGTGGGCAGACTATTCTGTGCACGTGCATCACAATGTGCCACCGGCGTTTCTGGGATTCGATTATAAGATCTCTCACATAGACGTGCGCACAGTAGGTGCGAAGTGTGCAGCTGCACCCACAATTGCACTTGTTTCGTAACACGGATAGTATATTAATTGTAGCTATACATTAAATAGTACTCTTTAGTTGCTAGATTTAAAAAAATTGTGTTATTGAGTTTGTGGTTCATTAAAATGTATTTCAAGAGCCAGCGAAAGATAATTATAAATAACCACAAATATATTTACTCTTAAGGCATACCGTACCTTAAATTAGCACACTGTATTACTGTGGTATATTCAATGCTGTGGTTCGGAACATCTTTACGTAGCACTAAATTGGAACTTAAAAATCTAAATTTTCCTCTTTTCTCTTTTGTTTTGGTTTGAGGTGTGTGTATGTATGTATGTATGTATGTATGTATATGTGTGTGTATGTATGTATATGTGTGTATGTATCATGTAAGTCCTCCATTTCCTTTCCATCATCTATAAATACATATATACAAAGTAAACTGAGAACACATATGTTTGTTTTCATGTAAGCCAATCTGGAAAATTACAGAACCCACAAACTACATTTCTTTGCTTTTCTTAAAGAGAGATAATGGTTCCCAAGGTTTTGCTGCTTTGAAGAATGGTTTCAGAAAATCTTTTGGTATTTAAGTGATCACAGTCAGTAATTTGCTACCAACTAGACTTGGTCGGTGGGATGCAGTGGCCTTGAAACATTGTAATTCACTAATAACCTTAGAAAATCACCGTATGTCACTGCTGTAATAGGAGCCGCGGTGGCCGAGGGGTCAGACCTCTCGCCACCCACCAAGGCGATCCGAGTTCGATTCCCGGCGGGGTCGGTCCCCAGATTTTCGCATGGGATAATCGTGCCGGACGGTTCCGCTGGTCGGCGGGTTTTCTCGGGGATCTCCCGTTTCCCGCGCCCTTTCATTTCGGCGCTGATCCATACTCACATCATGTCACCCCCCCGCCCCCACCCTTACCAGCTAAAGACCTCGATCTTAAGCGCTGACCAAAATAACGTCACTCATTCACTCTGTTGTAATAAGTAGTAGTTAAGTTAACGCCTGGTTAGCATCTAAATTTAATAGATTTGGTGAGATTCGCATTCATAAATGAAGTGTAGATTGAAATGGGTTTGAAATTTGAATTCCATGCACAAATAAATCACCACTTGGATGCCGAGTATGTCGTAATGTTATGTATCTATCATACTGTAAACTTTTATATGAACATGTTCATTAAAACGGCGATTTCCGTTGACATACAATACAGTGGCTTCCTCTATCCCAATTACTGACTTCTAGTGCATTGAACTTGATTACGATTGACAAGTTCGTAGCTGTAATTTGGGCGGGACCAGCCTTGTCTGGCCTCACACAGACTCGTTATTCGCTACTGCTATTCATAGCCGGTCAGTGAATAAAAGCAATCTTGAAAACCTTTCTTACCATATTTACTATCCTTTCCAATTCGTTACGCTCTTTATGTATACTCTTGCCAAATGCCACTGACCTAGTGTTCGGTATTTTTGTTTTTATTATAAATGTTTTGTTCAAGCTTGCAAAATGAGGACCAATCATGCTTTATCATTCATCTTGCCAGCGACATAAGTTCACATACACATAAAACTATTATGCTTTGGTACAATTTTAAAAATGGTTTAAAAAATCTTGGCACAATAGTAACTTAATAACATTATTTATTGCATAAAATGTTATTGTAACATAAATAACATAATAAATATAGTAACATTATCGCTAATTCAGTAACCTAATATTCATGCGTCTATTTTGAAATGAAGATAAATTCTTTAATGCGTACAAAACGAAATATCTACCACATTCATTCCATCGCTAATTTTTACTGTCCCTGTGACCATATATGCAAGTTAAATGTCCATAACTGTTAATGAAAGGTTAAAATTAGTTTTACCCTTATCACAAAAGTTTCGTTGAACCGTACACGTGAGGCACAAATTGTCTGACTGTTCTTTGTCTAGGCCTCTTATATAAAGTTACTAATATTGCACGTTTAGAAGAGTTTAATTAAGACGAACTCTATACTGTTATGTGTGTTTTTATATTACACTTTATGATGTTAAATAGTATTTTGTTTTAGACAACGATAATTTGAAAACATTTTAACATCCGAACGGAAATTCCGTTTTGAAGTAACTTATTAAATATTGCTGGAAAATACAAAGCAACAGTTCAAAACCAGTTACTAAAAACATTGGTTGTTATATGATGTTACTATATATATATATATATATATATATATATATATATATATATATATATATATATATATATATATATATATATGTACACTAATTACATTTGCAGACAGTTTTAATGACTTTTAGAAATTCTACATATTTAAAATCGTCTGGTAATACAAAACTACCCCCTCCCCATCATCACAAAAAACCGTTGCGAAAAAAAAGAATAAAATATACATAATAAGCATTTTGAAGGACTTGTAAAGATGCGAGCATGCTATAGGTGGCGCACGGTAAGTTGAACTTCTTATAAATGCACGTTGTGAGAAATGGCACAGAACACTATACATTTAGTACCTTGCAATTATTAAAAATAACAAGATTGTCTTTTGTTGTGTGATTGTCAATAACTGTAGAGTAGTGAATGACGTATGTTCAGTGCTATTTCTGCAGCAGTTCTAGCAGGTTGAACTCACAGTGCGCCACCTGTTCAGATGGAAGGAACAGTTTGTCGGGACTGTGTGTGTGTATGTGGTGTGCTGCTCCACTTTCAGCGGGCGGGGTCGGTGAACCCTGCAGGCATGGTGACGTCACACAGAAGCCTTTGGCACGCGAGATCATTCTGCGCCGTGCTGCGACCTATCAGCGGCCGCCACTCTCCGCTGCACTCTTTCTTTCGCACCTTGATCGCATTCTTGTCTCCTAAAACAACACACCATCACTATAAGGCAGGGTCGTATCCAGAGTGATTGGGGGAGTGGGGCTAGGGGCTATGACTCCTCCCGAAACAGTTCCAAAACATTAAGTACAATATTGAAAAATACTAGGTAACGCGATTTTATGTTGTGTGTGTGTACTGTGTATGTACTGTAGATAAAATAAATAATAAATTATTGTCGTAATATGTTTCATAAGTAGTCATGCATCGATCACGTGATGCACTGAAAATTCTAGAAATATGTTCTTAGTACGGATGTTCATATTAAAGTTCGTAATTATATGTCGTTCTGGACGAAGTGAGCACTAAAAATTTTACCTTTTAAAATATAACTATCGCAGAACGATACAAATGAGCTGAAAATAGAACTTTAGCAGGGGGGCTTTATTGAGTGTTCACTTAATTCCGAACTACCTACAGTTAAAAGTGTATACTATTTCACTTTGAAAAAATAATTAGTCTACAGAGTAAAAACAATTTTCAACGTATCTATGAAGCGTTTTATGATATCTGCTCCCTTTCTGGTTTTAGACAATAATATTCGTAAAAACAACATTCATAGGAACCCGTGGTCTTAGCACTAAGTTATTCCCCTCCCACGTAGCAAAAATAATTCCACTTCATGACCATTTATTTAAACCTTACAAGTTTAGTAAGAGGGACCATCCTTGCCATATTTTTCCAACACATTTTTTTTTGTTAAAATCTTTATTGCAGGTATTTTATTACGTTTTAGGTATCGACAAGGCACACGGGATAGTTTCGTACGTTTTCTAAAGTTGATGTACCATCTGTGTGCTCACACATAGGAAAACAATAGGCTACTTGGTTCCTTCCAACGTGCGGTGGTTACTAGTTAAAAATTAACAACATTGAAATAAATAAGGTATGTTCCGTAGGACCTAACGGTATATTTTTATTTACATCTCTTGAACTTGAACTGAACAACGTGAAATAAATTAATCTAAAGTGGTGGGAACTGGTCTACCGTATAATATATATATATATATATATATATATATATATATATATATATATATATATATATATATATATATATATTTATTTAAATTGCTTCCAATTTTACAGGAAGTACAAATTTAATCACTGTTAACGTTTTAATACAATGCATTGTGGTACATTTATACTTAACGCCGTAGCTCTGGCAACGAGGAAAGCAATTTGTAGTTTCTGTTCGCAGCTGTCCACGGCATGGAACACAGTTCTAAAATAGGCATGCTCTTCATGGCCATACTTTTACCGCTGCGTTACCGAGGTCAGCTTCTTACCTCAACTTGTTTATTTTACCCGTTGTCATGGCACAAAAAAACTATGTTTCATTTCATTTATAACCTTCAATATAGAGCTTAATTAACTTTCCTTGTTGAGACGTTGGTCAAAAAATAACATGTAAAAACTATCTATAAAATTACAGCTTTATTACAATACTGTAACTGTAACAATCTTCACATTATGCCATGTTTCTGGTTTTTTTTTTTCACAAGGAAAGAATATCATGATCGTCAATCCCTATAGTTTATTACTGCAAGGAAATAGAACATTACAAACAGTTGTACCATTGTCAGGCCACAATTTCACCCTCACAGACTTCTACGTCACATAAGTACGCACATTTATGCCTGGATGGAGAGAGAGAGAAAGAAAGAAGAAAAAGGTCGTAGTGGTTAGACCACTCGAATCTACCAATGCGATCAGCGATAGAATCCAGGTTGACTCACTACCGATTCTCGCATATGGAGGAAGTTGCCGTTGGCGGGCTGGTTATCTCGGGGCACTCTTGTTATCCCTAACCATGTATTCCACTACTACACCATACTCACCTCTTACCCTCAACAGACGCTAGATCTCTGCAGTAAGGTTGCCGCCTGCCCCGACACAAGTTCATTCGAAAACTGCTAAACGTACATGAATAATGTCTTCTTAGGAATAGTAATAGCATGATAACCTTTTCAGGGTCTTCATTAATCTGTACAGCTTATAATCAAAGGTAGGATACGTAAGTGCTCAGTTTATCACCAACCACCTATACCTACCTCCTCGTTGGCAGGCATGCGGCAGGGAAGAAAACAACGGTCGTTTCGCGCTTTATCTCACGTACGAGTGCCAGAAGATATTTCCCGTCTGACCAGTGTCTGTGTACTCGAGAGAAACGCGCAGTCTTGAAGAGTTGTGCGGCTACAAAAGTGCCTAATACCTGGACGTCAATGTCCGTGCGATACCGCGTCGGCAGGCCTTGCAGTTACATCTCAACAGATCTGTTTCAGATAAACTTCAGCTGACATCTAATTCGTTGCTAGCTGTGCGCTTTTGAAAGCAAACTCTGGCCGGAGGAGGGACTCCGAAAACTGCAGTGTTACTTTCAAACATTTTTTCCTTAGGCCTGCGTGGGAAGGGGTGTTGACTTCTCAGATTCCATGGGGTTGGGAGATACTTGGAAGCTGAGCTTGTAATGTTATTTCGAATTCACTTCCCCCCCCCCTCAGTTAGTGGGCAGTGGCAAAGCTCCGGGTGGTGGCAGCCCCCTCTTTTTTTTGTTTACACTAGAAAAGTGCCTCTGCATTATAATAGTTGTAAACACTAACGTACAGTATATGCGTTTATGTAGGCAACTAATTCTTAAGAGTTGTTCTTAGTATCAATGTATGCTTATTGTATTTTATTTAAAATCATAAGGAAACAAATACTGATTAATTTTAAGAAGCGGAGTCTGAACTGGCCTAATAGTAACACGAGTTTGTAATAGATTTTCATTGTTACATAAGAAATTAACAACTGATTTTAAAGTAAATAGTTTAAGGGGCCCGCTTCGTTGCCATAAAATCACACTGCAGCGTGTTTGAAGAAAAAGTTTTACACCGAAACTAATACACGTGTGTTCACGCCGTTTGTCTACGAAAAGAACACACACTCCCGACGACTGCCCGTAAGTACTTTCAAGACAACACACGTATTAGAAATCCCCTTTTAGGGCACGTCAAAATGGGTTAAAACGGGGTTTTCAGGCTGCTATAGCGGAAAATATACTAACCGGATACGTGTGAAACCACTTAAGGCCAGTGCATTGGATTTCAGTAAAGTGATTTCGTAAATAAAACAATAGAGTCACCACTTAAAGTCCCATAGGAAATTTGTTTTTTCCCGAAGACTGCATGGCCCATACGACGTCGCCCTTAGCATCATACCTCACTCATACAAACACATGTGCCACGAGGCGGGCCCCTTAACACACGTGTTAGTTTTCACATGAAGTGAAATAAACACTTTGCACAAAAAAATAAAAAATCTAGCAAGAAAAAATTTTGGGTTGCAAAATCTCACTGCGTGCAGATAGTGTTTATCATTTTTACTTTTTGTGCTCGTTTTGCAAGTATATTTTATGTCACGTAAGTTTTAGTTATCGCCACGAAGTTCTAACTAAATATAATAAAGAAGCTGTTGAGTAGGCTATGTCCCCATACTCTCGCATTCTGGCGAAGAGAACGGGATATCTTCTCTTCAAATAGTTTTATGCGCGGTGTAGTATGTCTGCTTAGCTTGAAAACTTGCAGGCAACACAATTTTTATTTAGAAGTAATTAGAAAGTGGAACAGTCTGCGATTTCGTTTGGCAGCGGTTTAACTTAGAAACTTCCCAATACATGGCAGCTTCACAACTGAATATCATATTGACTCGGCATGGAAGGCTCGCGGAGAAATGTAAGCCCGCGAAAAGAGAATGTTTTAGTTACATAATAGCGTGAAATTCAAATTTATTCATCGTGTCGGACGATGCCGCTAGTCGGCGGGTTTTCTCGGGGATCTCCCGTTTCCCCGCTCCATCATTCCGGCGCTGCTCCATACTCACATCATGTCACCCCTCACCAGCGCTAAAAACCTAGCTGTAAAGAGCTGACCAAAATCTCTTCACTTCACTTAAAATTTATGACTTTCGCAATGCTTGCATAGAGGTATTGTTTTAATGTTTTTTATAACAAACTATCTTATAACCACAAAACATTAAAGGTAGCTATCAAGATTCATAATTTTGAAATTACCGTTACGTCTGTTAAATAATACATTTTGCGGTAAATAAATATGGTACGTGGAAAGTACCCGGGGGTCAGGATATCACATTCCGAACTGCATATTTACGACTGGGCGCCCCTGGGCTTCTGCTTGCCTCGAAGGATGACGTGAAATGAGGCTCTGCAACGGTGAGGTGTAGGAATGAGAAGTGCGAGGGAAACGGGAGATACCCGATAAAACCCGCCGATAAGCGATATCGTCCGCCATGATTCCCACATACGAAAATCCGGGGGCTGACCACGCCGGGCATCGAACCCGGGTACAGTATGCACTAATAACAGCTAAGAACAGTTTCGCAAAAAAAAAACTCTCTCCATCTCTGGTATTATTTATTGTACTTGTATGGTTATGATCTGACGAGTGAGAAAACAGACCCGCTGTGTTAAGGGGCCTCCCTTGATAGGCTACGTTTGTGTGTTTGATGCAGGAGCGGTAGGGTTGACGTTGATCGACGTATGTAATGCATTATCGCCTCTCAGCGCAAGCCACTCAGATGGCGTGTTAGTACTTTACTGGTATCCTTTTTCCTATAGGACTTTAAGCAGTGACCACATTATTTCATTTATGGGCAGCATAGTTCAAAGTCTAATGCTTGTTTCTATAGTTGTGTTTTTAGAATCCGGTTGTTATTTTCCCAGATGCGGCAGTCTGGAAAAATTTTTTTTTTTTTTTTTTTTTTTTTTTTTTTTTTTTTTTTTTTTTTTTTTTTTTTTTTTT
>PNEQ01062062.1:0-40128 GCA_003012365.1 Medauroidea extradentata | reverse complement strand
ATAATAGTCGTAACTCGCTGCAACGCATTTGAAGCGCAGCAGAACACTGTCCATGTATAGCTAGGCGACGGGGCCAGCACTCATCGGACGAGCAATAGCTCCTCGCTGTTTACACACTTACCTGCACACAGACGCCCTCTGGCTGTTGATACCCACGGCCGTCTCGCCGTCCTGTGGGCGCAGCGGAGTGGCCGTGCTGCTTGGACCCAGTCATCCTTGAGGCGCCGCACGGGGTCACGAGTCAGGCGAGACCAAGAATATACACTACATAAGTAGTAACACGAGTTACATGGTGTGGTTTTCATCCTACTCGTTTTCTTTTTTCATTGTTAGGGCGTCGGCGTTTGTGCATGTTTGATTACGCTGAAGTTTAGTAGGTCCTATTGAATAACCTGTGAGGAAATTAACACGTTAGCAAAATCACATTTACCATTCCTATGTATGTGTGTATATATATATATATATATATATATACACACACACACACATAATCGAAATACAAACTAATTGCAGTATTTCTTGAAATGTAAGCAGTAATTTAAACCAATGTCTCAAATTGCACATGGCTTAGTTTTACATACCAGTACTTCCCCGAGAGCTGGTACAATAACAACAATTATAAAGCTTACTTACGCCACTTCGTCACGTTTACCATTTCTAAATATCTAATACAAACAATTTACAGTGTCTCAAGCACTACAAGTGGTATTATAAACCAATGTCTCTAATCCACAGGGTATTGTTTACATTCCCGTACGCCCCGAGGGCTGGTAAGATAACAACAATTAAAAAGCTTCCATATGTCGATTCTGATTGCATCATTCATTGTGTCCTAGCTTCCTCACCCGAAGCCTACTGGCAGCATTTACTTAAAAGCAAACCATCTACCACAACTACAAGTGCATTATCTAATTGCGCATGCAGGATTATGTTCTTAACATCCACCCTGGGGATGGGGGGAGAGGGCGGAAGAGGGAGGGCACTCCTATAACGTTAGGTACACTGACCTAATGAAACAAGAAAGAGCATCTGGAGGTTCTCTCCGAAGAAATGTGGATTTAAATGCGCAACATAAGAGATATTTAAGATAAAATTGATTTGACTGAAGAAATTAACGTAGGTACCTGAAACTATGTAATGTAGGCCTAGTTATTAAGAGCAAACATTTAGTATTGCCGTTTTCATTCCGAAGTAAATAGTAATAATTAAATTCTTCCAAAAGTTGCAGAGTTTTTTTTTTTTTTTTTAATTAGGAAACCCATAAAAAGGGTGAGGCCGGGTTCCATCGTGTATTGTCATCAGCGTGAACAAATCCATTTGTAGGAAGTCACGGCCATATGAAACTGTACATATGTTAGATATTTGTTGGCAACAGCTAATGCCAGATGCTAATGAGTTAGTATAATAAACAGCGTATTTCTCGTGCCTAGTGTTATTGTTTAATTTAAGATTTCAGTGACTCAGCAGAACTCGCACGTAATCGTGTGCGTCAATAAAATTTGTTCAATTTGATATGATAGCTGGTTCTGCGATATATGTTCTTGCCAAATCTTCTATCTTTAGTTGTATCTTCACTTACAATACCCACACAAATTCCCACCATACTTTGTTCGAATTACTCAAATTCTGCAGCACCTGATTTCTTTTCACTTCCTTGTTACTTGCATATACTTTTCTTTATCTACACCTTTCCCCTGTACTAGTACACTCCTTATTTTGCTCGACAACTTTATCCTCACCATTCTTTTCTAATGACCACAACTCGAAAGAATGTTCTCTTCTAACTTTCTTCTTTGGTAACCAATGTTCGACCCCAATAAATACACTAACATACCCATATTATACAGCATTCTACAAGAACAATATCGTTACACTATTCCTTATCATTTGTGTGTTAAAAAATTTTAAATACCCCTTTTTTAACACCCCTTCACTCATTTTCAACAATCAAAATATTTATTCACTTTAAGAAAGCACGCCATTGCCATTCGCTTTCGGGCTACTGGTGTTAGTGTTTATAAGGTTTGTAACACTTTACAATATTTTCTTCATCCATTAACTTACGTGTTAAGGTAAGATAAATGGGCTTTACGTCTCTTCGACAGCGAGGTCATTAGAGACGGTTATTACATGTTAAAAATATATAAAATTTCGACTTTCATTATTGCAACATTAGTTCTACAAATATTCTCTACTTGAAGTGTAATTAATGACTGCTACACCTAATGATTTTCCTACTGAACACTTACAATGGCATATTTATTATTTCGTATACCTTATAACCTTGTGACATGACACTCCTAGTAATTCAGAAGCCATAACTGACACATAATTACTAAGCTATGCGAACTTCCGTGTGTGTGTGTGTGTGTGTGTGTATATATATATATATATATATATATATATATATATATATATATATATATATATATATATATATATATATATATATATTCCCCTGCTGGATTTGTTGGGAAGAAACAACGGAAGATTTATGATTCTCTACTTTGTTACATTATATTATACACAAACACACGAACGCTGATTTTTCCCGTGGTAGATTGGAACGCAGATAACATTGTAGGCTACATACTGTAGTAACATAAATTTTTTCTCACATGCGTCTTATGGTATCTTATTTTTCTAATTTACTATTATTATACATTTTCTTATGTTGTCTGCACGATGCATTATCTTCTGTACACATTCAAGTCAGCTTAAGTTTTTATCTTATCACTTCTTGTTGACTGTCTGAAAAACAAATAAAGGAAAAAAATGAAAGTTTAGTAAAGTAAAAAAATATATAGGAACGGTGAATTTGCGCTAATTTAGTTGAACATATTATTCGGTATTAGTGACGTTTTAACACAACTCGAAGTTCTGCAGAAATAAGATTTAATTTACCAGAAGTTATTTAAAAACCTGCTTGTTCATAGCTCTTTGTCCTAGCTTTGTTTATTAATAAGATTATGTATTACCGTTGCCTGTATTCATTCAGCCTGCATAATAATATTTATGTCAGCTATACTCGCGGCACATTCATGGAGGTGTTTGCCGTAAAACATGGTTTTGAATACATGAACGATCCGCTTGAAAGGTATAAATGAGTGTTATATGATTCACTTAATCCAGGAAAAAACTATGAATATCGTTAAACAAAAATAATAAGATTGCGTAGTTCACTACTGCTACGTAATACGTTACACAATAAATATTATGTAATTTTTACTACATAAAATTAAATACATATTGTATAATAAACATCATTTATTGCACTATTTATTTTGCAGTATATATTTTAGACTGTATGTTATGTATTAAGCACTATACGTCATTATAAATTTTTATTTTAAATTGCGATATATACTGTGCATTATATTTTACGTATATACGTGTTGTTATATATAAGGTGTTAGTTACAAACTGTTTGTAAAACTGTAGCCTACTTACTGCCACTTAACATCACTTTGCACCATTTAGAACTTCAAAAACGTTTTTGTTAAACGAAAATCTTTTAACTAATTTATTACTTTTAAAATCATTATCAATTTTAATGATATTACTTATATGAAACTTGAAGTTCCAAAAATAACTTTTATCCAAAAATGTTTTTTTAAAGTTTAAAAATTTGTTTTGGAAATATTTACTTTCTGAAAATATTGAAAATGGAGTACTCGCGCTAAGCACATTGTTGCATTAAAATTTAAAAAGGGGGGGGGGGGAAAGAAGTCACAGCCAACAGCTGGATGAATTAAAATATAAAATTATTTGTTAATTATTTGTCAACAGTTGAATTGTCATGTCCGTACTGTACCGTAATGCTGTAATCGCAATTTTCAAATTTTTCTTCTCGGCTTCTCGGAATTTTCAAAAAACGAATACTCAAGTAATGAAATACGGCGAGGCGCCGTCGGCTTGGTTCAGGGACCTCGGACATCCGACTTTACGCTTGAGCAGAGAGCAGGCACTGAGCAGAGGCATGGAATACCAAGATGTCGTGACTGGCGTGTTTGAACAGAACGTGACAACGTTGCCGTGAGTGCGACTCAGGTATGCGGACACATGGAATATAGCAGTGCTGTGTATAACATCTTCAAGCTCTTATAGCTGCACAGCACCTGATACCCGGTTGTAGTTTCTAAGTCGATTATTCTTCATTTGACTGACTATAAGAGCTGTCCACTAACCATGTAGATTTTTTCTTAATTTATTCCTGATTCAAAGTTTGGCAGGATTCATTTTAAAATATTACAGTGGGTTCTTAACCAAATTACGTTACCTTTCATTGCGCACGTTGTACACAAAATATTGAAGCCCCTGTTACTAAATAATGAAGATAATATAAAATATATAATAGTACTAATATATAACTATGTGATAAAAGGCATTGCCGATAATTCATCACAATCTTCATTTATTGTACGAAAATTAAACATTTCACAAACTAAGTGACGTAGGTTGCACAGTACCCTTGACTAGGCCTGTAATGTTAGCTACCAATACCACTGCTGTCGCTTGTTTTCATAAACAGAAAAACACAGATGACGATTGTGAAAAAGTTCGGCTGGATATTTTTCTTGCAGTACAGTCAAGTAACAAATTTTCTTTTGAACTTGTAGGAGGAGTCTAAGAAGACAGTACAATACTTTTGCTGTTTCTTGAAGAAATTATTTAGCTACAACGTTTGGACAGACACGTCATCCTCCGTCCGATTTGTTTAAGATATTAAATAAACCCGACAGCATTAGATCATTAAATATTGATAATTTTCCCATAAAGTTGTGCCTCAGTCAGAGTATTATCATTATCTGTCTAGATTGTTTGCTGAAAAGATGTGATCTTTATAGTTTTCTTAATTTGCTGAGAGATGATATATCATATAGGTTGAAATAATGCTGGTTGATTTGAATAAATACTAACGAACCTATACATATATTCCTTTTGTCGATAGTATGAATATAGCATCATTGTATCGATAAGAAAGTCTGTTCAGGTCCAGTTGTATGTTGACTAGTCGAATCATTTTCATAAAATTTAAACATTGTATCTTTTCATGACGAGGATATGCGGTAATAGAAGACTTTTATTGGAAACGAAGTGCACGGATTTCACCATACTACATCGTCATAAAAACGGCGATTCTTCACTTCTAAAAAGAATCCTGTAAATCCCATTTCACTACTATCATTACCTAATCAGATTGTTGATAAATCATTTTTCTGGTGATACTGGCATCCGAATTATGACGTACAAGTACACAATCTGCTTTGTATCTGAAAAATATTAACTCCCCTGATCCAGCGTCAGCAATCAGATGATAAAATACCATATTTTGAAACTCACCAGACGTTATAAATTGTTGATTATTCAGGTTTACAATTGAGTACAAGTTGCCATCAGAAAAAAAAGTATATTTTTCCACTTGAATTTGAACAATTGAAACTATTAGTAATCTTAGTAATTGACCGCGTCTGAAAATGCAAGTAGGTATAACTATCTTCATATAAAATTCGTTTACAGATTCAAAGTCATCCAGCCTTCGGCAAGATCAAATCTGAAGTCTTAAATCCACGTTCCTGTACGACAAACTTGTAACGTTCTAATTGTTTTTTTTTTTTTTCGAGGTGGGTGAAGTGAGGAGGTTTTATGGCCCTTTAAAAACAAGGTCTTAAGATCCGATGAGTGTGAAGGGAGGTGAATGGACAACACAACATCCTTGCCAGAGCCATAATTGGAACCCAGGACCTCTCGCGCTACGGAGGCCGGCATGGTTTTTACGAAAAGTTTAATAACTCAACTCCACTAATACATCTGATCTAAGCCTGCAAGATAAAGATGGAATGACTGCGGATGTTTTGTTTTGATTCATTATAGTAACTTTCATTACTGAGTAAATGTTTAGGACTGTTAATGAAAAGCTTCTGTTCTACCATAGTGCTCGCGCATAGTTTCATCTCAGTATGTTCATCAAAATCACTTTGTAGCGGGAACCTAGCATCAGCTAATGGCTCACTTGCACATTCTTTAGTATATTGAGAAATAATATTTCTCGACTTCTAAATAAATTTTGCTGAATCCAGCTATGTTGATACAAGGAAAATCTTAGTTGCAGGTAACACTCCGCCTAGTTGTTTGAAATTACTGCCATTCAAATAATATAAATTGACAGCTATTGAAAATAACTTTGTATGGCCAAGATAGATGTAAAATTATGTATGTATACGCAGTGACAATGACGTAGAGTGTAAACAAAAAGAAACTTCATGAGTTGCGTTTCCTTTTCGAAAATGTAATTACTAAGTTCATCTTCATAGCAGCAGTTATTGGGAAGAAGTGAAATAGCATATCATACGCCTTCTAGAATACTTTCTATAGTGTTTATGGAAAACATGTATAAAGTCGCTGAAATTTAGCATACACAATGCCGAAACAACCTTGTGTCTGACAAACAAAAAGCTCAGCATGTCAGCGTAAGCCTGCTTGATCCCAAGTAGATGCCATGTTACATTTTTCAAAAAGTTCATTGACATGAAAACCCCTTTAATTAGTATCTGAATTTTGATTTGATTATGCACTTGAACCAGATAACGCTGTTAAGATTGGTTTATTGTCCAAATTAAATTAAAAATAATAATAATGTCAACAGTTATAGACGAGTGCTGTAGCTTGCATTGCTGAAGTTTGACCTGCGGACCTCAAGGTTATGGCTTCGATTCGAGGATAAGCTATAGAACTGAATGTTTCCGTCTATGTATTTTAGGTTGATGTATGCAGCATTAACTCCTACTATTGTTCTCCACCCATTCCAGTTTGACTGCTGGTATAAGAAGGGTGGCATTTATGTCACTATATTATGTACCTATATAGCATCCCCCCTTATTACGTAGTTATTGTTAATCAAGTAACAGATGATATCAATTTTAATTTTCTGTAATGATAATTGAGAAATTACTGTGTTCCTTGTATAACGAGTCTCGGAAATATTTTCTTCTTTGCAGATAATCGAACTCATCCACTCCGGCCACGTGTTTTCCAGCAAGATCACCAATCTGCATCACAGAAAAAACGACGTAAGTACCAAATATGTCCCTGGTGGATGTGAATTGTTCTGTCGCGGGATGACTTTAGGCGGCAGGTCTTCCCGAGCCACTCACCACTAGACTTGAAGTGGAGAGGGTGTCGCACGATTGTGTGCTCCGAACACGCATTGATCGACAAGAGTGAATGTGACCTTTTCGAACATATTCAATAAGTATCAGCATTGCCAGTAACGCCAAGCGATGCAAGTAAAATTGCGGATTTAATACATCATAATCCTGTTAGTAAATCGTGTTTATTTCTTATTTTAGTGACTTGTTTACCTCGTCATTGCATGTTTTAAATTTATTGTAGTGGCTCTTGAGAATCTGAACGTGCACAATCTTGCGCTTACTCATCCGCTTGTTAGCTCCCTTCTGTGAAAAAAAATTAAGTGCCCGTTTTTGATATGTGGAATTTAGCAACTTGAACAGTAGACCGTATGCTGGAGAGTTCAGAAACAGTATTTCTAATGTACGCAGATTTCTTACTGGGACATTCCGTGCCCGTCTGAAGTGGTTTTTTATTTAGGCACATTGGCAGCACTATGGGCTCACATGTGCAACAGCTTTGTAAAATAAAAAAGGGAGCATTTTCCAACACATTTGAAGCGCGTGTCAAGCCTACTTTACTCGGTCAAGCATATAGGCATTCAAATGGAGAGAGTTAGGGGTGAATTTAGGGGGCAGGGGGGGGCAGACTGCCCAGGCGCCGGGTTAGAGGGGGCGCTGGTGGTGCCGGAAATTTTTCCTTGTGAATGAAAAGTAAATGATTGTAAAAGGATACAATATCTACCATATTTATACTTTTATTAGTTTTGTATTTTTGTATTTTTATTAACCTTGAACATAATATAATGTTATAAATACATTATTTATAATTACAATGCACACTTAAAACACTGCTAATTTAAGCTAGTAAATCCAGGTTTTATGCATTTTTACTATAATTTTGTATTGTTATTTACACCAGCGCAAAACAACGTATGCAAGATACGTTTATTACTGTTGGGTTGATTGGACTGATGGAAAGAGGGGGAGGGAAAGGAGGGGGAGACAGTTGTAATTAAAATTATATTCAGAGTGATTTTAATTTTTTGGTGAAAGTAAGGTACATTATATTCACGTCTCGTCGACGGCGATGTCATTAAAGTGACAGAAATAGACGCTGACCGGAACAGGAAGAGGGATCGGCCGTGGCCTTTGTTAAGGAACCATCCCAGCATTTGTCTGGAGCGACTTCGGGAAACCATGGAAAACCAAAGTCAGAATTGCCTGAGCGCCGGAAATCGAATCCGAATCTTGCCGAACGCGTGTCCAGCGTGCCAATAGTAAAGTCCAGTCACAGAACTCGTGCGAGTTATTATTAACACTTGGCTTCAGACCTTTAAAGTTGTCGATTTCAATTGCCAGCAGCTGTATTTCGTGTCCCTGAACTTCTGTTCAAGTGACTGTTTATCTGAGTACTTCATTGGTAGCAGATGGTTACAGTTTAAAGTTACTTAACCTCAATGATCACACTCCAGGCTTGGACAGTCTCTGCACACAAGTCATGGTACAGTCATCCGTTGTTTGCGACATCTTCTTACTCACAACATTGGTACCATTAATCTCGCCTTGGATTACATATCAGTTTTGCCACAAAATTAAATGCTTGAAAAGCATCAGTCAAGTAAAAACATAGATATACCAGAAAAAAATTTGATAACTCGGCGTTGGCTGTCCCTGTTTGTAAGAACTAAATCGACTTCAGTTATGTTAGTGTCATTGGTAGAAAAAGAATTTTCCTCATTGGGCAACATTTTGGCAGTTCAATCAGTTTAAAGAAGCATACTGGCAAGCCAATTATTACATTTTTCCACTTAATGTGTCTGACGTATGCAAGGTAGTATGCACATGGTTGGCGCATGTGCCCTGTGGTTGGCACATATGTCATATGGTCGGCAAACGTGACTGGCACAATGCACCACAACGTGCTTCGTGACGTCCGCCTATCTGCTAGTCTTGTTTGAAGATACGGGTGTCGCTAGGGATGTTGTAATGTTGGCAGGGTATTCACATGTCGTTACTTCCTCCTTCCAGATTTGGTTCGGATTGTCTGTCCGTTTACGTAGGTTCAGTCATATGTTCGGAATTAGTATACTATACAAAATGACTTCGTTTCCACGAAACACTTTACCGAACTTTTTTCTGTGAATACACATTTATTACCACCCCTCCAGCCTAAATATTAGCACCTGCAAGCGGCATTTTGCGTCTAAACTCTTTGGGAGTGTAACATTAAATCGTATTTGCGTATAACACACACAGTTTACCCCATTATAATACTCCAGTAATTGGAGGGGGGGTGCATAATTCCCACCCTCGGTACAGCGGATTTCGCAGTGCGTAACACTGGGCGCGGGTAGTCCTTCATTTATAAGTGCTGAGGGAAAGCTTACGGTATAACCGAATCCGTAGTATATTAGACTTTTTCTGTAATATATATACACTTACATACATTAATAAATACAAACATACAGGATGTTCACAAAATAAAACACCGAAAAGCTGCGGAAGCTGATTCCGTGTAGAAAATAAAGCAGTAAAATATTCATAAGGCACGTTGTACGAAAATTTAATATTACAACAGTAATGAAACTTCGAAGATCAAATTTGAAAACCTAAATTTCTCCACAAATTGGAAACTAATTGACGTAAACTGATGATACTCAGAGTATCACACTTCATGTTAATGTGACCTACAAAACCATAGCAACGGCTGGTTGATACCATTCACCCTTAAATTGCGTACAACTTTTTTTTATCGTCAGGATATTCCAACATTTGAAGGTGAACTATTGAGTACTGTGATATATGTAATAGAAGTGATCCTCTTGTAGCAACTGTCTAGGACGCATCATATTCGAGCAAAACGTATCTCATGAAGTCTGAGCTGGTGTACAGAGCCTAGCGCTTAGGCAACACTGCGTACATGTGTGCTTGTTTTATACCGCCACGCTGCACATCGTAATCAACATTTTGTTTCTGGTATTACATTGTTGCAACTGAATCTTCATGTATATTCTACAGGGAATGGCGATTCGTGTGCAGGTGGAACAATTTGATTATTTTATTAGTACATACGTCACACAACTCAGTAGAGCACGAGCAATAAACATGTGCGTATTCTGGATAGTACAAATGTACCATGCACTTTGGAAGGGGTTGACCTCTCCTGGTATTTCTATTACAAGTTGTTAATGTAGGTAGTTCGTTCGCTTGTACTGTAAACTTTGACAGTGTCATACATACCGGAATGTTTTAATGGTATCAGACTGAGTTTAAGTATGACATGTCATTTAATAATTTAATGAATATTGACCTCGGGTAACAAAGATATTCACTACTGTAAGTAGTTTTGTGTGCATTATGACTCAGTGCTGCACTTCTTGCACGACAATGATTTAATAGTTATCACGTGCTTGTTTGGTACATGTTAGGAAACCTGCATAAAACAAGCAACTCCAGTCAGATACAGCACTAAGGTTGGGGTATAGGTAGGGTAAAAAAATAGGTGTTGACACGTCACTACTGACATATGAAATTGCGTGATATGCAATTTGTAGAGTGGCGAGTTTGTTGCGAGTAGATTTTTGTACCATTTGGTTTCAATTATTGTTTACGCGCACATCGACGCTGTGCTTCATAGTTACTGGCAGCGTGTCGTTGTTAGATACGTCTCTATTTCGACTGCATCAATCATAATAAGATTACGGTGACACCGTACGTTTGAGATTTGCCAGTAGAACCCTTAGACACCCGAGAATTAAAATAACCAATCACTGACCATGAGGCAGAGCTGCAGATGTTCTCATATTGTATTGAAACGAAGTTGTGCAAAAATCTCTTCACCACTAAATCGAGACTCTAGCCAAATGCTGTAAAGTAACTGAATTTGATAACTTACATTCGACTACAGCTTTGTAGTTGTGTCACAAATTACGCAAATGTTATTTGCTTGTCTTTCTGCTAGTGTTACACCGACAAGCTATTCCTTTATTTCATTTGTAAACGACTCACAATTTTCCTGTAAAACACACCCGAAGATTCAACTGCAACGTACGAATGCCGGAAACAAAATGTTGATTACGATTATGTAAGTTATTTAAGGTTACGCAGTGTTGCCTACACGCTAGGCTCTGCACACCACGCTCTGGCTTCATGTGCGTTTTGCTCGAAGACGATGCGTCCTAGACAGTCGCTACAAGATGACCAATTTTGTTACATAGATCTCATTACTCAATAGTTCACGGGGTCGCGATGACCGAATTGTCATACCATTCGCCTCCCACCACAAAGGCGATCCGGGTTCGATTCGCGGCTGGGTCGGTTCCAGATTTTTGAGTGGGGGAATCATTCCGGACGATGCCACTGGACGGGGGGTTATCTCGAGGATCTCCCGTTTCCCCCGTCCCTTCATTCCGGCGCAACTCCATACTCACATCATGTCACCCCTCACCAGCGCTAAAGACCTCGATGTTGAGCGCTGACCAAAATATCTCACTCACTCACTCAGTAGTTCGCCTTCAAATGTTGGAATATCCTGACAATAAAAAAAGTTGTTCGAATTTAAGGAATGCTACCCCTTTTATATTTAAAAGGACTGATTGTATGATTTTGTAGGTCGCGTTAACATGAAGTAATATTCTGATCGTCATCAGTTTACGTCAATTAGTTTCCAATTTGTGGAGAAATTAAGGTTTTCAAATTTGACCTTCAAAGGTTTGTTACTCCCTTAGTATTAAATTTTCGTACAAATAAGTATTATATTTTTTCTGCTTTATTTTCTACAATGAATAATCTGCCGGAGTCCTTCGGTGTTTTTTTGAACAACCTGTATAAACACTGTGTGTGTGTGTGTGTGCGCGCGCGCGCGTGCGTGCCCGAAATACTTCAGGATCTTAATCCTTGGGGAAAATGTTGACAATTGTGCATTGTAGTTCAACTTGTAAATGAGATATCCGCCCTTGAAATTACAGTTTATAATTCGTATTTCCGCAAAAGTTCGGAAACAGCGTAACCACGTTGTTTTAAACATTGTATATTGTAATTGAGATCTAAATCAAAGGACAAAAACAAGAATAATTTCGTTCGTTAACATGTGAAATATAGGGGTGACCACCCTTAACATGCATACGTATTTTTCGCCGCCATGTCATATAACTTTCTGTTGCGGTGTTAGTACTTATACAGTACGTCCTGCTAAACAAAAAGTTGCTCTTAGTGCCGTGTCCAGAACCTGCCATTTTCTTTACAAACCTAGCAAATAGTTTAGCGGAGACGTGAACAAGCCAGTAGCCAAGTAGGCAATACTTCATACACGTGGGTGGTAAATACATAGACTAACACAAGTGCAACGAGACAGATTGTCTCGTGACTGGTATTGCCTACGTATCAGGCATATTCTCGTCACCACTAACATTTTTATGTGGGTTTTTAAAAGAAACGGTAGGTTCTGGACTCATGCAGCTAGATCCCCTTATTGTTCCGTTGTGCAGAAGGCCTACGTACTGGGTACGGCGACGTTATCAGACGGTCATATATGATGACAGCAAAAAAGTTGTAACCAATTAAGTGGAACACACTTTATTTTGTAGATAGGTGGATGACTTTCACGCTGCATTTTTGTACTGTTGAAGTATCAAAAACACTAAAGAACGTTCAAAAATCATCGTAGCTTAATTCATTTAAACGGCGTTTCCGAACTTTTGCAAAAATATGAATTTCTATCTCGAATTTCTTACATGTTGAGCTAGACTATAAGTTACATTGCGTAACTGTCACAGTTTTTCACAAAGATTCTTCTTCCGAAATATTTCGGAATAGTTTACTAACAGCCTGTAGGCACGGTTATTGCAAATAGAAAATTTGACTACTGAAATGACGGGAGAACAGTTTCGTTATCGATTTTCAGCATATCGCCAACTAAACTATAGTACAATGAACTGGAAATTTAACTCACTACCATAAAAAAAAGTTTTATGATTGGAGAAACTATCTTCTATTGTTCTATGCTGTAGAACTAGGAACATGCTGCTTTACTGTAGCAGCCATATTAATTTTTAATGAGCCCTGTCAGTAATGCTCATGTGTGTATATATGTATATATGCACACACACACACATATACACACAAACATACACATATAACGTTCCTGTAATAATATATCTCGTTATAGGTTTGTAACATTTCCGAAACGTGGCAGGCTTGTCTCTTAACCTCTATGATACGCGGAAATTCGCAACCGTAACGTCTTGTACCGAAGGCTAAAGCCTCACCGACCTTAAGAGCGGAGGTCAGCGACTTATACCGGCGTTGGCGAGCGATGGAATTCAAAACTGGAATGCGTATTCCTGAAGTTAGCTCTGGAGTCCCAGGCTCCAGAATTAAAAATGCATCACACACTAACCTGATCAACATTTAAAAAAATAGTTCCAACTTTAGTGTTGTCTGTTATGCTACTTCCTTTCGAAAGAAAATTCATTAAACTTTGCTGCAAATTGCCATCCTAGAGTAGGAGTTGGCGTAAATCCTGAATTTGTAAGTTACATTTGTTCGAAATGACTGAACTTTGCCAGTGATAACATCGCCGCGACTGTTACTGAGCCCGTCTCCCTCCAAGGCGATCCTAGTTAGATTTCGGGTGGTGTAGAGCCCTGGAATTTCGTATATGGGAATCGTGCGGGTTTTCTCGAGGACCTCCCGTTTTCCCCGCCCTCCTCATTTCTGCACATCTACACTGTAGGGTCACATTCCATGCCATCCTCCGGGACAAGAAGATACCTATACAAGCGCCCAGTTCGGGATGAGATACCTTGCCTCTCGGATGTCCTTCCCTTAGATATTTTTATTTATGTTTAAACAACAGAATTTTGTAATCGTAACCTTTAATGGTTTCCAGTTAATCTCGTCGCACAGGATAGAACCTTCTGTGGCTTTCCACTAGACCAGCAGGAGTAGAAGTTCAACTACACGACGTTCAAATGAAAGAATTCCAGTAACGGAGCAAGACTACAGCTTAATAAGGCAACATAAATTCGAAATTGTGATTAAACTGATCATCGTGTAGAAAAACATTGTTGACGAGCGGCGCGTGGCGTGAGTTATCGGTGTCAAGGCTGTGACCTATCGCCATGTTTGTCAAGGTAACAGTTTCCTTAACAAACACGGAGCATGTCCTCGCACGACGGGACTTTATCAAGGGAGTTCCCCATTTAGTTTGGCGGGAGTGGTGCGATTTAATCACTCTGTGAGCTCAAGGGGTTTCCCTCCGTTAACTCAGTTCACTAATGAATAACACGAGCGTGGCATTGGAAAACATGCAAAACACATAAGTACGCTAATTACCGAATTTTACACGTAAACGTTAACTTCCGGAATTAAGAAACGCAGCCGTCGAAGATGAGCAACACGAGAGATGAATTAAATGGGAGAGCAAATATTTCAAAAAGTAGAGAAGGAGAGAGAGCGAGAATTAGAGTGTAGCGTGGTGCTTGGTCCTGAAGGGAAGCGTATGTGTCTATTATTTTTTTATTTTGTCAGTGAAAGAAAAGTTTCTCCACACAGCATTTACACGTAACCAAATTTTAACGGTTTTCATAATACAGAGCCGTAAATGTCATGCATGCGTGTTTGTGTGAGTGGTATACAATTTGTTTGGCTTGTTTACCATATTATTACGCTTCGTCATTCCGACCGATTCGTAAAACGTTTGCAGTAGTCACTTTTATCAGTGCCTGGATGGTTGTCATACATATCAGTGCCTGGATGGTTGAAATATATAACAGTGCCTGGATGGTTGTCATATATAGGAGTGCCTGGATCGTTGTCATATATATCAGTGCCTGGATGGTTGTCATATATAACAGTGCCTGGATGGTTGTCATATATAAGAGTGCGTGGATGGTTGTCATATATAAGCGTGCGTGGATGGTTGTCATATATAACAGTGCTTACAAATTTATATCACTTACAAATTTATATCACAATGAAACCCGGTATTAGAAAAAATCATGGTTTTAGCCAGTAATTTTATTTAAATATGATGTGATATTGGCTATCTTTCGGATTTAAGTAACTACTACCGTGAAAGTTATATAAACGAATTGAGTGTAATTAGTGGATACATATTTTCGAAATGATGACTTTCAAATTATTTAGGGAAAGCCCCATTCACAAGATTAAAAAATAAGTGACTATTAGGTCTTCGAAATTCGAGGAAACGATAAAGTAAAACCTCTAGCGTTTTGAATATGTAATTAAACTAGCAGTGTGCCCGAGGCTTTGCTCGCGTGTATTACTCAGAACAAAGACATCCTTTATACACCATTTAGGTAGCTCAGTCATCAAGCCCTAGAATGACCACGGAGCCTTAAGGAGTTTTCGCGTGATAATGTTCCGCTGAACGTATTTGGTGCCCCAGTCATGAGGTTAGTGAGATGGTATATGTGGGCTGATGCTGTCGAGGACTTCAGTAGATAGTGGACTGCATAATCCATTTTCACCACTTTTGAACTTCATCCAAATTGCACTAATTTCATATTCCTTGCAGTTTTGCGTGTCAGACTTGCACATTTGCACAGCCTTTAAAGGAATCTGACCCCAGAACCTCCCGAGGAATAGATCGGAGCTACAAATAACTGCTCCACATTACGATGAAATTATTCATGAAAACTACTTTTAAAAAGAAAATTCTAATTTCCTGGAATCACAGTGCTTGTACGAACTGCGTCTCGATAGAACTTTAGAATGAAACTCCTGTATATTTATTTCTCGCTGGTCGTACTTGCTTTTCGGATCGTCAGCATTTGAAGTTCACGAACTAAGTTTCCTTCTTAGTTAAGTTATGTACTAAAATAAAAAAAACTTGCATTACTTTTTAGGTAGTTACGTAAGCATCATTCTGACGCAAAAAGCGGGCGCGGTGGCCGAGGGGTCAGACCTCTCGCTTCCCACCAAGGCGATCCGGGTTCGATTCCCGGCGGGGTCAGTTCCCGGATTTTCTTCGCATGTGGGAATCGTGCCTGACGATGCCGCTGGCCGGCGGGTTTTCTCGGATGTCTCCCGTTTCCCCAGCTCATTCATTCCGACGCTGCTCCACACTCACAGCATATCACCCCTCACCAGCGCTAAAGACGTCAATGTTAAGCGCTGACCAAACTCTCTCACTCACTCTCACTGACGCAAACACCACCTCTATATCTCTAGTGGTTAGGTAAGTATCATCGGCCGATAGAAAACAAATTTCATACCTTTTCACCCCTTTAGTTGTCGAATATCAAAAAATTTTAACAACATACGTTAAATATTTGTTCAAGTATCCAAGTGAAGTGAAAATCGCGACGATAGCTCATTCAGTCAAAGCAAAAACGATCATTCATTAAAAATCACATATCATCCCTGTATAGTACGGAGAGTTCGAATTTTGAAGAATCTAAAAAACCTCTTTGCGGCCATTTACCCACTCATAATCCTGAAGCGAAAATAAACCAAATATCTCGATGGGTTCGATATATATCGAAGATTTATCTGAAACACATATCAGGTCTTTTCATTCCCTAAGAGACTGAAATTCGAAAAATCCTTTAATCACATTTTAGACTACTTTACTGGTGTCTCGTGAACGTGAAAAACACAATAACTCGCTGGGTTGACGATATATAGACGATTTTTTAAAAACACATTTCATCACTTTCACCCCTTTTCACCTCAAGACCTCGATGTTAAGGGGTATGGAAAGGTACGATGTCGAGCGGATGCCTGGAATACTAAATAGTCAATAAAATCTGAACTAGTTATCAATATTCGATGAGACTTTTTTTCCAAGTAGATATTGTACCATCGGATGTTTATTTAAATAGCACTATGCGGTAGAATGCTTTACTTTCGAGTAAAAAAAAATTAAAATCTGTTTTTGAAAAATAAGGTCTTGAAACCACAAAATCTACAGATTTGGAAAACTGTAATTTTTCTCATGTTTAATATGACAATATTTAGGCCTCTATAACAACCGAATTTCGAAAATACTCGCGTTTTGGTTCGAAAATAATTTTACTCTCCGAAAATCACTGCGCGAGAGGTTTACGGATGTTAAAATTATTTTTAAATGGAAACGCGAGTATTTATGAAATTCGTTTATTATAGAGGTCCAGATAGAATCATATTAAATATTATAAAAATTAGTTTTCCTTTTTTTGTAGATTTTATGGTTTCAAACCCTTATTTTTCTAAAATAAGTTTCTTATTTTTTACTCTAAAGCAAAGTATACAACCGCTTAATACTATACAAATAAACTTCCGCTGATAAAATATCTATTGGTCAAAAAAATCTCATCGAATTTTGATGAGTAGTTCAGATTTTATTGACGATTGAATATTCCAGTCGACCGCTTGACATCGTACCTTTCCATACCCGTTAAGCGTTGACCAAACATCTCGTACTTAATCATTACCGTGCACTCACTAAAATATATGTCGATATATAGACGATTATTTGAAAACACATTTCATGACTTTCACACCTTTTCACCTTAAGACCTCGATGTTAAGCGTTGACCAAGCATCTCTTACTTAATCATTACCGTGCACTCACTAAAATATATACAGGTATCCATAAATTATGTTAACAACTTTACACTTAAATAACTTTAAATTTATACAAGATAACAACAAACGGATTTCACCATGCGCCAAGATAACTCATAAAGTTTTTTTTTTTTTTTACGTTCCTTGCCAAGATTGACGCAAATAATGACCTTTTGAAAGACATTTGTATCTCATATTAGTCAACTTTTCATGTGTCAGGCAAACTGAATCATCATAATGTTCGTATCTGGGGATCAGAAACTCCTCATGTTACACGTGAAATGGAAAATAGATAGTCCCAAAAGCAATGTGCGGTGCGGACTTATGCATGGTGGCATCATTGGTCCATTATTTTTAATTGACTATACATTCACAAGTGGTGTTTACTTGGACATGTTGCCAGAGTTTGCTGGGTCACAACTGGACCATCTGCAACCTGACGCCATTTTCCAGCAGGATGGGTGGGTCACCACCTCACTGGTCACTCGTTGTCCATCAATTTCTGGGTGAAAAAATTTCCGAACAGGTGAACTGGACCAGATGGTCCGATTCGATGATCATCGCGATCACCTCACATTACCCCACATGACTTCTTCCTGTGGGGTTTTGTGAAGGATCACGTCAACCGAACCAAGGTAACAGACATGCAGGGCTTGGAAGACATGCATTCGTAATGCATTTCGACATGTCACTGTGAATATGTTGGAACATACATGGAGAGAAACTGAATACCAACTTGACATTATTCGTCCATTAGGGGTGCACACACTGACGTGTATCAATAAAGAAAAAAATATGAGTTATCTTGTCACATGTTGAAAAACCGTTAGTTGTTAGCTTGTATAGATTTAAAATTATTGAAGTAGTATGTTGTACAGATAATTTATGGACATACTGAGCATTTAAATTAGTAAAATATATCCAATTTCAGTGCACTTTACTTTATTAGAGTATCGACAACATTGGTGAATGACAATATTTTATTTTGTTTAAATAAATATTTCTGATAGGAAAGGAGCGACAGAACGCAGGCAGGTTATACAGTTAGAAGAAACCTACAAGTTTTCCGCATGTTTGATATTCAGATGCGATCTGTGTGGGTGATGAACCTTTGTACAGCCTTGATGCTAGAATGTTCTGCAAGTCAGCGCCGTTTGTTCTATCTGGACCCTGTACGAGAAACGTCCTAGTAAACACCCTTTTACTGTTCTGTTTGTGTCCTTATGTATTATGAGCGAACGCGCGGTGGCCTTGGACGTTGCGCATATAGCCCGCACGCAGTCAACAGCACACCACGAGATTTCGTAAGTTACCATCGCAAGCACGTTATCGAGAAACGAAATTATGGTTGGTCAACCCACAGCCGCATTATACATGTTGGTATGGTAATAAACAACATTTTCCCGTTACCAATATGACGAATGGGCTCTTCCCTCTCAAGGCTTCATACCCATCACCCTAAGACATACGTTATGTACCATCTGTATGTTTCTCTAATCTCTAGCCATAACCGATTCTTATATGGCCGTGATAATATGTATAGACAAATACCTTTCATTCCAATACCGGACACACTGTCTGATTATTAGAAACACTTTTTTTTTGCTAGCGATCCTAGTAAGAAGTGCTTATGATTTTTTTACTGCCTTGTTTCACATCTCTTTGATACCCATAAAAATGGCATAATATGAAGTTCCACACAGAACCGCACACAACAGTACACACATTTTATTCTATGCCATGGTTTACAATTATTTTTAACTAGGTGGATGATTTCCATTCTTTGCCATGCTAAAAAAATGAACGTGTCCGGTATTGTAATGTAAGGTATTTGGTATAGATCATAGTTCCGTTTCTCGGAAATGTTCGGCATTTTCTGTTTCAGGAGCACCGCCAATAACATACGTAATTTTCACTGCCGCTATGTGATATTTTTTGCGTACCTCCGTTTCTTTTATGCTATTCCCACCAGTTTATCTGTACAGAGGGCAGTTGCCTTTTTACTTTCAACGAAGTATTGTATTTCTATGTAAATGGTATGAAATCTAAATAAGTTTCATGCAATAATGACATTTTTGCTTGGTCTATTTTGGTGAACGATTTCAGTGAGAGGGTTTATTAATAATTTATCCGTGCCCAGAACCCTGCTTTAACTTAAATTACATATGTTAGTAGTCAAAGTGTTCGTATGTTACATTATTAACACATCACGTCACCGCTGCTCAACAGCCTGAATAACAATATATGTTGCTTTAAACAATTCCACATCACAACATGGCTCAGTCAAATGTTTGTTTATAAATAAATGGTCGAGGCCTGCCTCTCACTACATTCGTACTGTTTATCAATATAGCCTCACCTCATAAGGTTCATTTTACATATAGTCACCCCAGTTCGTACACGTTTGAGTGTTTTCCATATCCCGAACGGTGTTGGTTTCTCTTAGCTGTCCATGATTCTCTAAAAATTACCCTTTGTCATAATTCGATTCAGTAAGCATCAGCTGCTCTTTCTCAACTTCAACCACGACTGAACATGGAGTAGTTAATACACCGGATATCTGGAGTCTTCTTCTTGTTGCTTCCTTTCAAGCACTGCCGCTGCTTGTCTTCTCACACCAGGGAAGGGTACATATGAGCATATTTCACTGCTTGAGACGTATTAAATAGGAAAAAACTGTAAATCTGAATGTTGCTGTATGAATAAGAAAAAAATGCAAAGGAATAAATAAAAAATAGTATAATTTTAGAGCAATAATAAATTGTAAGACAATTAGAGATTCTGTAGTCAAAGATATATCACATTTTTCTGAGGTTAACATTTTAATCATTGACGAATTCAGCTGATTTTAGAACAAAACACCATGTTTATGCAGTTTAATAAACAAATACCTTTCTCAGTTAACTGAATACTAACGAGATAGGAAGAATGTTTTGTTAAACTAGCTAAACATCAATAGGTCTACGTCTAATACGTCAGTTTCGACCATGCCAGAATACTCGCTGAAAAAATTATGGTTTGTGTGAACAGACAAAAACAAATACAGATGTTAAGTAATGTTAGTTTCTTCCTTATTGTAGGGCCTTGAAATACAACTGCGCAGCGGCCATGTATCCACGGCTGACGCGCAGTAAATAACACATGTGCTGTTGTAACATTGCTCGGCTGTGTCAACGAACGTTACGACATGTAATGAACATTTTAATGACGAGGGAAATGTGCAAACACGAGTTGGCGAAACATAAACACGCATACCCTGACATTCTTTGTGGGAAGATCAGACCGCGACCATGTTCATCCACTTTACGGCTTAATGCCAGTTCTTGAGCGCAAAGAATGTGACTACTGATGCTTCTGCTGTTTGATTTCATGCTGGTAGGCTCACTTGCCAGGGTATATTTTGCGCTATCGGATGTTGGGAACTATGGCCGACGCTTGTTCACTCAACTTGTCGCATTGTCTGTACGCTCTTAAATATTATTGTTTTTGTGTAGACTTTAATCAGTGACCGTATCATATTAGCCTATTTGTGGGAAGCATAGTTCAATGCATATTTTTAAACTTACGTAAAGTAAGTTCGTAAAAAAATCATGGTATAATCGCAACTAGCTGTAACGCATTTGAAGGCACGAGGCCCTTTAGAAAGTATGTGACTTTTTTATGGAACTTTTTTGTGAAAGTGCGAAAATGAGCCTGATAAAATCAGTGGCACGGGTGAAAGATTAACGTTGGGCTAAGAGGGCGTGATACACAAATCAATGTTTAAAATAAGTAAACGGAAAGAACAGTTTTTTGGAGTCGCTATGCAAAAATAAAAAGGTCAGTTCTGGAAAACAGCTTTTGGCAACTTTATGATCAAGTATTTTCCCCAACTGAAGCACAGTCTCTGTCGCCAAATTTTCGTTAATTCAATGCCAGCGCATAAGATTACGCTAAATACGTTTTCTGGCAAAATGAAGCTGACGAAATTTATTGCGTTTTTTCTCCCTATATTGACTTCCAAAAACGTGGAGGTTTTCAGCGCTACTTGATGCCTTGCGCTCTCCTAATCCTCAATGTGGCCGGTGGGAGGGACTTACATGCTCCTCAAGGCAGTGCAGGACAGCTTGCATCGCGACGACGGACGAGTGGGTGGTCATGACCACGATTGAGGCCATGGCTACGTGTCTGTAGCTGATTCTGACGACGTTGTTCGCGCGGTATCCTTGTTAAACTCCACATTGTCATCGTCCGTCAGCCAAAGTAGCCAGACTCGTTGCGGGCACACACGACTGTCAGATCTGCCGCGCGGTCGTCACAAGGAACTCATTAGGCTACTTATCTTATAATTTGTCAGTGACGTTCTGATACAGCACTTGTGGACCGCAGTTGTATACCGGGTAAGTCATGGATGTTTGTGTGTCTGTAGCTATACTGTTATGGGTAGTTTTTAAATGATAGGTACTTCACTCAGCTCAGTTCTGATTACCTCACCACCCTCATACACAGGATGTTTGAATATTATAGGTACAACGGAAAGGGGCGAGTAAAACACAATGAAATAAACAAATAACCCAAGTAAACATAGGTCCTGATACCAATGGCTTCCTCGATACGACGTATTATGACTGAGGATATGAACACCTTACGACAAAGTCTCCGAGCTTCCAAGCTGCAGACTGAGGGCACGCTTCGTGATACAATGTCGCTGCCTCCCGTATATTACTAATAACACGCCTGCAAAACATGACAAGTATTTAAGATATATTTTTTTATTCGAAAATGTGTGTGGCGCCATGGCAACCACGCTGCTACACGTGCACACTGCGTTTACATCTCATTGTGTGAACTGATACCTGGAACATCATGCAACAGTGTCGCACTGCACCAGTACATACGTCGTATCGGAGAATCTAGTATCCGGACATATGTTTATTGAGATTGTCTGCTTGTTACATCGTTCTCTACTGATCCCTTTCGTTTGTACCTATAATAGTCAGACAACCTGTATAAACAGACTAGTTTTCATTTCTCGCTAAGTCTAGGAACTTACTCTAAATGGCTCAAATATCTGTAAGTATGGTCCTATCTTCTTATGTGTTTAAACATTGTAATTTTGTCCCTTACGCAGTACAATAATTTGATCCAAATATGAAACGTGGTGAAGTTGTTTGATCTCGACAAAAATGACAGTGAGGACAGATTGGTGAACAAATAATATGGTACGGTATTCTGTGTGTTGATATTATGCTAGAAAATGTATTCGTTCACTTTCGTTTACTTCAATAATTGTTCATTGTTTCTGCATGAAATATCTCGTGTGCTGGACAACCATTGTGGTTAAGTTGTTTTTAAGTTCAGGTGCGTTGAGATATTGATTGAAATCCCTGACAGTATTGGGCTTGAAATTTTTCTAGCGCTTTTATTCATATGCCATTTTTTAGTGTTACAGATAAGATGCTTCAACAGTCTTTTCACCCCATTACGACTTGATAGTGTGAAGTAGGAGCATAAATAAGTATAGTCTGCCTTGCGTAAGAATTCCACAATTTGACGATTGGTGTTTATACGTATTTCCTTTCCACACACAGCAGTTTTCATGGCATAAGCATTGTTTTCCTTTGCACAAGGATTTTTGCCCAAACACACTCAGCTGGCTCTCAAACTGTACAATTAATCAAAATCAAAAGAATTATTCTGTAGAAATTAGTACACATGATAAGTCTTAAGGTATGTCAAAATGGAATTCAAATGTGAGACAGACTAAAACAACTGTAGAACAATGTAAAATTGCTACTGCCGTACGCCGGAAGCCGTCACGCCTTTTGAATTTTTATTACCGCACATGACACGAGCGAAGGTCGTGTCGGATCTTCACAGAGGATATTTCTGGTCCCTTACACAACAGCGCGACGTGACTGCGACATGTCATAAAGCGAGACTTCGCAATGTCAGCTGAAGGTCGACTGTCATGTCGGAACTGTGCGGTCGCGTCCGGCCCGGATCTTCGACAGTTGACACAGTGGCGGAAACCGCAGAGGAAACTTGTGTGGTAGATAGCAACTGTCAGAGCTGCAGCTGCATGCCAGCTTCCCATGCCTCAGCACTGAAGAGATACTTTGTTTACAGAGATGTCGGTACCACCCTAGCATGGAGTGACGTTGGTTCACTGTTTACAAAGGCGCCTGCTTTTCACACCTACTTTGACAGAATGCTAATGCAATCAGGATACATTCATGTTCGAAAAACGTTTTCTTTGTAAATGCAATCGTCTGTTGAAAAATAAGACGTCGTAAACAGCCTTCCACGTCACTTGTTTAAACTACGAATTCTGACATCCCTTGTGAAGGCCGAAGCCAGTCCCAATAATGAGGACGTGGGCGGAAGACACCTTGGTGGATATTAATAAATTAGGAAGATTCGATTGGAACATTGTCGATTAATTCGTATCTATAGAAACCTTGTTCCAATTGAAAAATAGATATCAAACTGTTAAATGCGTGGTATTTTAGAAAGACAAAACCGGGTTATGTGACATTCGGGCTCGTTTTTAGTCTGACGATCTAATCTGCAACTCGAAGAAACTTGGCTGTAAGTTAGTGAGAAATGTTCCCTGAGTTCAACGTGATTACCGTTGTTTTGCCAGTTGGTAGCAGTTGCTTGCCTGCATTTTCAGTGGTTCGCGGGTTGAAATCCCTGATGTAGTTAACATTGCGCAGGTCGAGCGTATTTCCGCTGAGCGCAAAACACACGCACACTTGCAGTTAAGAAATAAAAAATAAACACCTAAAATTAAAATGAAATACAAGTAAATTAATTTAGTATCTAATTAAATAAAAAAACAACATCTTCCAGAAGATACTATATCGTATCTATCGAAACTTTCAATAAAATAGCATTGAACTTAACAGCAGACGTAAATTAATTTTTGTCTTGTAGGTTCCTACATTTATCTGTTGGCAATGTTTTGTCTATTTTATGTTCATAAAATTTGCGTATTTTTTTTTTTTTTTTTTAGGTTATCATAACGTTTGTGTCAGTTTTTAATGTGATTTATGAATGATTCTTTAAAAAAAAACATTTTATAAGGATTTTTGTAATGTGTTTTTTTTATTGTTGTCAATTTGATGAAGAAGGAACAGTATTTTATTTTAACTGAACTTCACAACAAACTTTGACTCTATTAAGCTTTTGTGTTAGGTTTGGCAACATTGAAATTTATTTAAGTTTCAGCTAGTATTGTTATATGTGTTTATTTTATGTCAAACATGACAGTGCCTTCAACTTGAAGTTGAAAACTAAAAGCGTTATATATTTTTCGGGTTTACTGACAGTATATTTTACGGTATCAGTAACGTGATAGCTAAGCTCGTAAAAATGTGCCGTATCTAGCGCGACGTGAGACGTTTGAAGTAATTTTGATAGACAGAGGACAAATGAAGGTCGACGGGCCTCCCTACTAAAAAATGTATGTAGGCTGCGTTTGAGTGTGTAGGCGCGAGCGGTAAAAGCGTTGCTAAACGGCGTATGTAATGCATTATCGTCTCTCCGCGCAAGCTACTTAGCCGGCATGCAGTGCTGTACTATTATCATTTTACCTGTGGGTTCTTAAGCGGTGACCACATTATTTTATTCTGGGCAGCGTAGTTCAAAGTCTAACGCTTGTTTCTGTACTTGTGTTTATTCGAATCCTGTTGTTATTCTTCTAGATACGGCAGTATGGAAAACCCACTTTTGGCCATTTTAGGGACCCGAAAATGACGTTTCCAATAAACGTACCAAATTTTTTAAACTATAGCGACATAGTTTGAAGTGTATGTTCGTTTCGTAGATATAGAAATATAATGCGCGTTAAATAGTTTCGTCAAAAAATAATAGCCGTAACTCGCTACAACGTATTTGAAGCGCAAGTAGGGAGGCCCCTTAAGGCGCACGATTCGAGTCGTAGAAAGTCTTAAAAAACGAAATTGAATATATATTTTTAAAATTTTTTTTTATTAGTTTGTACCCCAAATACCATAAGCTTATTGTTACACCGTTACAAAAGTTCCGCCAATAACAAATGTAGCACTCTACAACGAAAGTATTTAGTTCAATATTCTATATCCAGCAATACAAAGGAGGACCTAATATTTTACACGTTTAATTGTTTTTCATGTATCGTCACTATTTTCGCTGTGAATCATGTACACCACGACGTTATAGCTGTCGCTACGTTGTCGACTTAATAAATCAAGACAAATTATTTCTTCAGTCGCAACTAAGAATTTCACTACCTTGGATAATGCTAGAGAATTATATTGAAGATCTTGTTCGTTTGAGGCTAGTAATGTTTCATGATCTGTCGTAAAAATAGTTCGTGTACGGAGAACATTTATAAAATATTTAAGAATATTACAATTCATTCAAGCTAAAATCAATTTTTTGAGGTATTTTTATTGTAACGTTCCAATTATCAGTAGGTAGCATTTCTAGGCTACAGATGCCGTTTGGTAAGTTCAATATTCTATAGATGCTCATTTTGACAACTGTCGTAGAAAATTGTACCGTTAGTACCTTGAAATTATTTAAAATATATACATTTCCTTTTGTTGTTTTATTTTAAATGATTGTACAGTACTAAATGCAATATTTTCAGTGTCATTTGTGCAACAGTTGCGTTTCTAACAGGTTGACGTTACCTATATATATATATATATATATATATATATATATATATATATATATATATATAGTCTTATCCTGGTTAGGTAATTAGAAACGAATTAATATTTTGACACAAATACAACTTTTATATCTAAGGGAGAGCGTTTTAAAATTTCATTCTGTAGATTGAAAAAAAAAAAAAAACAATAAGAATAAAAACGTTAGCTCAAATTGTTCCGAATATCTGATAAGATGATATATTATATTTTAGTTTGCTTTGATAAGTGTGTACATGATGCACTTCTGCTTAACATGTAACAATAATAATGTGCCGTAACATTCAAGCGTTAGAAATAATTGTCTTATTCGTAGGCTGCTTTTCATCAGAAAATTCCGTATTTTGTATTTGTACCTAATTAGCTTGTACTCAACTTGTAAATATTACTCGTGATGTATTTTCTCCCAGTAATATCATTTTGGTTTCCAATATTTTTTCATATCGATACTTTAAAATAAGTAAAATATATAGTTTTTGTTACTTACCAACAGATATTAGACAATTCACAAAAAATTCACGAGGTAACAAATGAACAAACTAATGCCATTCTTGAAAATGTTTTTAAATTTTTTTACTTTTGTGACAATTACAATCTTACATTCTTACATTTGTGGAAATTACATTTTTTTAAATATTTTCGCAAATGAAAAATGTAAAAACTTTGCCATGATAATATTATATCATTAAGTACGGCATAAAATCTGTATTAATTTTGATGAATTTTAATTTTGGTTGCGAGTTAGTTTTTACAATGGGTAAGATACAGAAACAGTACAAATTTTACTTTTAGTTGTCATCATGTAAAATTGTTTGAAATAAACTTTGTTATTGGTAATAAACATTTTATAAATATAGTCTAATGCCAGCAAGTTGAGTATTATCAGATACAAATGTTACATACTGAGTTGTTTTTTTTTTTTTTTTTTTTTTTTTTTTTTTTTTTTTTTTTTTTTTTTTTTTTTTTTTTTTTTTTTGCTGAACAGCTTAAAGTTACAGATATAATAATTACTCCCCCGTTTAAATGAAGTTTATATGTCAGAAGCATTACATTAATATATATATATATATATATATATATATATACATATATATATATTTATTTATTTATTTATTTAAGCCTGTTTATGTCAACAAAATATAAGAAAGATATAACTTCTTTTATGTAGGTATTTCATTTGCGTTTGAGTCATATTGTGAAACGTAGCTTCAGGGCTACTAATCGTTCCGTTATTTTTCACATAGTTACTGTTCTCCTTCAGTAGCTTATTTATTTAATGTTACATTTTTCTCTAGTTGCTTGAGTAGTGTTCAGACTTTCTTAACTTTACTTTCAACGCCCTTCGAGTTGTACGCCGCTAATCTTTTAAGACCTCAAGTAGTATACTTTGCTTGTTTGCATCTCTTTACTGCCAACACGCGCTGCTGTAATTGTTTATGACTCATTCGCTTCGCTTTGTACCTCGGTGTCAGCAAGTCTTAAGTTCTCCTTTGTACTTGTGTTTCGCAATCCTCTCGCTTTTGTAATTGTATAGTGGAATGTTATTTAAACTATACGATGACTTACGCATTCATGTGCACGAACTTTTTGAGTCTATGTGTGGGTCACGCAAGAGGCTTCAATATTTGTCATTAAATAAAACAAAAATTCTTTGCGGTCAACATATATACAACTGGAATTATAATTCAAGGTACTAAGCTAAAATGTTTTAAATGCATACATGCTCAAATTCTTTTCATGTGTCCAACAAGGCAAGATCTTTACCGTCGATGTAATACTTCATTAGCGAAGTAGCCTTGCATGTGGAGCGGATGCAGTTGTCAGAACAATACCACTGCTCATGGATGAAGGCTGCTTAACGAACCTTTAGACAATGCAGTGTAAATTAGACTCGCTGTACCCTGAGGGAGAACAATGGAGGGATCGGTCGAGGTACGTGACAATGGTGTATGAGGTCTGAGAGGGTTGTTCTTATATAACTATGAAGCACCACTATATCTGTCTTGTGACCGCAGAACTGTACAGTGCTGTTCACTGGAGGTGTGATAGCTGCTACCGGTAAAGGCGTGTTTGTATGTGTGAGGCGAAAATTGATAAGGTGCTACGAGCCACGCCGGCCAGCACACGTATTGTGATATAGCTTCGACGCCAAAGTCGTAAACCTACGCGCAGTGTACCTGCTCTTACGTTTTTACGGTAGGACTGTGTACAAACGCTTACTGGTATTTGTGGTAAAACGTAACTCCGAATACGCTGCACGCACTTCCAGCGCTAACCTGGCGGCCGACTATAGGGCGTCCAAGTGGGGGAAAATCATAATTTTATATTTGTATGAAACAGTGTGAGTTGTGTAGAATTTACTTGGGAATATATTTTCTTCTTGCAATTTTTTTTTTTTTTAGCTCAGGGAGTTTTCCCACAATGCCATTCCAAAGTCAAAATTAGTATGTTAATAGTTCATACACCCCCCGAAATCCAATCAACACGATGAAACGAATAAAAAATTCACAATGAAAGGACATGTCACTGGCTAGGGCTTTGAGCATATAAAAACCCGGCAAAATTATTTTTGTATTAATAAAAATTCCTAAACATTGCAAAAAAATGTAAAAATGCAGAAATTTTTAAAGAAAACAAAACATCGTTTGAATGGGTATTTATATACTTAAAGACCTAGTCTGTGACATGTACTTTCACCGTGAATAATTTCATTTCATTATGTTAATAAGTTTTCGGGGGGAGGGGGGTTGAAACTAAAAACACGCAAATTTAGACTTTGAAGTGCTCTTATGGGAAACCTGGCTGAGCTTAGTTGTTTATAATATACTCCCAAGTAACGTCTACAAAACTAACACTGTTTTATGCAAATATAAAATTATAATTTTTCCCTCTTGAACATCCTTAAGAGGGAGTTTAGATGATTTTATTGTCATTTCAGTTTACGCGCCATAACATTTATTAAAATTGTATTATCAAAATTTTCTCTTCAACAAAGCATATGATATATTCCTGGTAAACTGCTTGAAATAAACAATAATGGAATATTTCATTAATTTGTCGTGCAAAATCATTACACGAGAATTGTAGGTTAACTTTCAAGAATTTTCTTGCATTTGTATATCAATCCTTTAACCTTTGTCACGTGAAATATAATCATACTTTTGTATATATAATTTGAGTGTTATTCATTTACAACGAGCCTGGAACCGCGCGGGCTCTAGGGCCTGCTGTAGCTCGTTGAATTTTCCTGAGAGCAAGGCGCATGAACTAACCAATATAAAATATTCCTTGGTCGAAGTACCACTTTTTGCCAACCTTTCAGGCGTTGTATTATTACCATAGCAACAGTTGTGCACATTTTTTCTTGTAAACGGTTCATTCTACGGGCTTGCTAGACGAGGACGTTTTATGTTCTTTACGATGTGCTGCTCGAATAGACAACATGAAATGTTCACAAAGCCTGACAGCAAAATAATTGTATGCAGTATGTGGGTGGCAACCCCTATTATTTTCATGAAAGGGACAGGTTTGAGGCTGAATTTTTTACATGTTAAAGATCTCAATAACGCTTACCATAACTTACAGAATTGTAATTTAACTCCTGACGGTTTTTAGTATTTTGATCAAATACTTTCTTTAAATTCCATTTTCAAGGGGACATACCTTCCTTAATATTCACTAGTCTTAAAAATGTCCCATATAATATGTTCGTAATTTTTCGTGAGGAATCATCTCCCAGAGTTTGGGTTGTTGTTTTTTCCCTTACAACCTGTATATAGCTTAACAGTCGTACTAGTCCCGACCAGTGACGGGCGACTGGTTCAAGGCAAACACCACAGTTCACACTCAATGCCAACTGCAGTTGTCTCCTTGAGTCTAGTCACTTCTCTCTGAGGCCATTTACAACAATAAGCAAGCTACTAAACTTTCCTCCAAGCCGATGGAACATAAACCATCAGGTGCTGTTAAAAGTTCTTTTAATTTGAATATATTCTGTGGTATGACCGAACGTTGTCGTATTTGAAGCTTTTGCTTACTTCTCGGATTCTGTTTCCAATTCATTTAAATTATAATTTCGAACTTAATCATATTCAGTAGTTATCAGAATGTAATAAGGTCGTGGTACATTGTTAGTACTAATGTAAGTTGCAAAAACGACGTAGTCTCGTTTATAGAGCAATGAAAATAGGTTGTCAATATATATTGCCGTTTCTTTTAAAATTAGGATATTCAAACACGCACTGCCTACTAGCTAGTAGTTAAATCATTTATGCTCTCGTAAACATGCGATGATCCTACTAAACAAGTCGTAAATAAGAACAGTATTGCATATTTTCACCAATTTTTAAAAAATAATTCATGAATTCACGAATTGTATTTGAAGTTGTCACAAGGAATGTCACTTGATTTTTTTACGTGTCAGTTCTATCTTACTCACTAGAGTCAGTCCTAAGCAGTAAAATTTTGATTTCGACACGTTATTATTCAAAAACACTAGAACGTAATCTTTTTATACGACTGAAAGCAATCATTAAAGGTAATATGTGCAACTTCAGTCGTATTTAGTACAATATTGCGATTTTTTTGCTGCTTGACAGCCAGCTTTAATTATACTACCTGAAATTGGATGGGTTTAGGATAAGTAAGTGGCTAGCTGGTGAGCCTGAATAGCGCCAGGTTGCTAGAATGTTCGAAACTTTCCGATTTCATATCTGCGTACCTCACAATCTGCGAGACAACGCACAGCGGTGTGCCTGTGGCAAGGTCAAAGCCCGGTTCGTGAAAACAACGTAGTTTGTTTTCGTGGCAAACTGACAAACATGGTTATCAAACAAATACTCGCTCGGGACCTGCTTTCAACAACAGTCTGCTACGTGTTGAGTTTATTTTAGAATTGTGTTTATAGTTTTGGAGGGGACATTCATCGTTAGTTGATTATGTTCCATGTCCAAAATAAATTAAAATATAGTGCTGTATACTATTTTAGGAAAATTAACTAGATAACGTAATTTGTAAACGATTATAATCCGCCAAAAAGAAAATAAATTACGGCAAAAATCGATTTTGTCCTGCCAGAAAAATGCAGAGGCGAACGAATTTAATCCTTTTCTTTGACCAGACAACACGCATTCTCTCAATTACTTAGTCGAAATCAATATTTTGGCGCTATTTAAAAATTGTTCTGTTAAACAGAAATGTTTATAGCCTTGTGGACAAGTTTGCCAGCATGCTAGTAGTGCATTTGTCTCTCATCGTTCGGATATGACTTCTTGACTGTATGGCGTTAAGAGGTTATGGTACATAACTCAGCGCTAAAGGCATCAGGTTAAAATTGTATGTTTCTCAAACCCAATTTACAAAAAAAAAAAAAAAAAAAAAGGTTTTACCAACTTTCTGAGAAAATACTTTCCTGGAGTAACGTATTTCTGAAGGACAATCTCTGGCGCCTACATTTCGTGCATTTAACTGCGGCGGAACAGATGTGCTTAACAAATGCATCATTCTGGGAAAATGTATTCTCATACAGTTGGCAAATATCAAGTCATAGGTTTGGTGTTTTGTAGTATATTTTTGCCCATTTTGACTTAATGAAACGTGTAGATTTAAAAAAATGATGCTCTATTGTTTTTTTCTACCACACGCTCTGAATAGCACATCATACCATATAATAGGGTGTTATAAAGAAACGTGACTGATTGGCTGTGCCTTAGATGTAAAGTGCTATGCCAGTTATTAGCTGCCCGTAGCTATGGATATGAACGTTTTTTGTTTGATTGGTTACTTTGCTCAGTGGAGAATTCCTTTCCCGGTGGAGCCTCATCTGGTATCTTTGTCCCGAAGATACTGATTGGAGGATAATATCCCGCCATATTGTTGGCCAGTGCCGCCATATTGCTTGTTCGTACTTCTCGAGTTCGCTTCACATGCATTATTTCCGTAGGTAACGGAATAATTCTTCAGTTCAATGACCTTCATGTTTGAATCCATTATTCCGTGCATACTCAAGCACCGACAATTTGAACATTAGCTGCTACTCACTCTTACGGCAGACAATGAACGTATAGACGGAACTTGAGTATGCACAGGACAATAAATATGCTGGTCATTGAAATCGTGAAAGTTTACTTTCCCATATTCTTAGGTATTCCATGGTTAGGCACATTATTGAGGTTTTTTCAGTGATAAGAACCAAGCGAGGTGGTGGAAACGGTGACACGTTTAATTCGTGTTCGGAAGGACCCGTGTTAGATTCCTGACTCAGGTCATCATGATTTAGATTTTTCCTGGTTTCCCGAAATCCGTCCGAAGAACACTGGTATGCTTTCTTAACAAAGGCTATTGCAAATTCTGCTCCCAGGTTTTGTCCTTAAAGTTATGTGCAACTGTCTGTAAAGACCTCTCTGTGAACGAGACGTTTAAAAGTCGACTCATTCATTCAGCGACGAGTAAACAACAGGGGAGTAAGGCATAAAAAAGGCACGAGCTGTAAAGGTGGGTTCATAATTGATAGCATAACAGTAAGCATAGAACATAGGTCGTTCGCACGAGAACTAACATCTATGTATTCACATCTACCGACTCATAACTGCACTAATGTAGGCGTGTGTATAGAGACGCTGACATAAGAAACGATAATATTTCATTTCTTGTGCGTATAATTAGGACGGTAACCAATCACAGCAAAGGATTTTGTCAATATCCGCCATGTTGGTTTAACTTCCCAAAAATACACAAGAATAAAATAGAGATGGAATAACAAATCTTAAAGTTAGAAACTATATTTCGGTACTGTAAATATTGTTTTACTCTGTGCAGTTTATTGGGACTGTATTTATATATTTCCTACTATCTCCAAATACGATTCCACTTCAAATTTATTTCAAATGCCTTCGGTTATTTACAGCAACGAATATTTCAGATTCGTTGAAATAATTTCATTGACTAAACATTACAGCAAGAATCCAATTGTGAATTAATTCAGCACAATACGTCTGGTCGTGCAAAGTTTCTACTGTTATATTTTATGTATGTTCTGTGCTTATGTTTTTTTAATTGTGAACCGACCTTAACAGAAGCTTGATCATGAGGTGTTGCGACAGCACAAGATGTTGAGCGAGGGAGGGGGAGATCAGACACGAGGTACAGTAGCGGTGTTCGAGGTGGTCACACTGGGGTTCACTGCACCCTTCCCAGAGTGCCAGAGCATGCCTGTCAGTCGGTCAAGGACAACCACTCGTTCTGGTTGTCGTTGCATCACTGCGGTCACTGCTCGCCGCACGACTACGTAACTGCGACCATACTTACGACCTATACACACAATGGAATACTTTAGCAGTTCACTGACTTGGCGTTTTCGTTGCTTTAAGTATTTAAGTATTTCGTCAATACAGTTAATACACAATGCAAACGTAAATTTAAAGCAACGACAGTTGAAAAAGAACTCTGAATACTTTCTTTCAAAATGTAAATATTCTGTTTCAAATAATTTTGCATTTACCATAATTATTCAATAACTACAATATTTCAAAACATTCTCCAGAAGGATAGCAACGTCATCTATTGACGAAGCTTACGGCTATTTGCAAGGTTTTGCGAGTAAATTTAAGACATCTTAGTTTAACATTATATATCTTAAATGCATGCATATCGTGTATTGAAGCCAATAATTAATAACCACTGATAATTCATTCTAAGTTCCTGCAAATTATAATAATTATTAGTTTCTAGCCGTAATGCAGTATTTTTAATTGTTTTGTTAACTTTTAACATCACCTCAACTGACGGTAAAGAAAAGGTGTCTATTGAGCTGTCACATTTCTTATGACTCATCGTTTTAGACGGCCTCCTAAGGTCTGGGATACCAGGGGCACAATGATACAAATTTCCATAAGGAGAAAAGGGGGGGCGGGGCCAACATTATAGTTGGTGTTCTAATTTTCATCTTTAAGGAGGTACAATGTTTACAAGATTGGATAATATTGTTTTGTAGTCATAAATTGACTTTAAACTATATATTATGCTATTAAAATTAAGAACGTGTTAAATAATGTTATGTAGACAGGTGCACTGTTTAATATTTGCCCTGTTTTAAGGATTCTGAAAAGAGGGGGGTGCAATATACCCCTGCCTCCCTTGTTGTTGCGCCTCTGGATTCATCCCTACCAGACAGACACGAGCAATAACTGCAACTGGGCCATTAATTTGCTCTCACCAGATTGAAAATACTTTTACCTATGTTTTCTTTTTCATTCTTTCTACAAAACCTGGATAATGCGACAGTTGCGTTAACGTAACGGGCGACTGTGTACGTAACTCCGAGTAGAAGGACGATCCCGCTGCTTGTTGTATATTCGGGAACATCAGTCTTGGGCCGTGGTGCCAGGCAGCACCAAGGCAGGTATTGTTTGCACACGCTAAGCCAGCTGGGACTAAGTGGCTAGGCAAACCAGGGGGCTCATCTCGGGGGACTACGTTGTTGACTACTCGACAAGACGCGATAACAGGCCCCGACAATAAAGCTGCGCGAGTCGCGGGCCGACAAGACAGTCGACGCTGAGTGGCTGAGACAGGAGACCAACCAACCAACCCCCGTCAGCCTGCGATGGAGCTCGTGAGTCTCTGCAAGGAGGCCCCTACTCGTGGTGAGAGCTCATATTAACACCTCCAGAAATATCACACGTCCGCAGAGCTTGGAAAATTCAGAATTCTCATAGTGGCGTAACGTGGGTGTGTGGCAAGGTAAGCTGTACTTTGCGACGTCAGTACAGATTCATGAGCTGGCTATCGGAAGTGGCGAGGCACGAGTGTGACGTCTCGTCTAATAGGCCACTCTCGGATTTGTACAGAATCGTGAAATACAGCTTACCTTGCAACTCACCCACGCCACGCCACTGAATTTCAAGTATGCCCATGAACCAGTGCACATATTTGTCTGTTCGCTTACGGCGAGACAGAAAATTCGGGAAGAGTTAAACTTCTTCCGTATGACTCGTCCGGGGAAAAAAAAATCGAGCCTTCTGATTGGCTGTTCGATTTCTGGATTGTCGGGATCTGCACAAACTGTGTACGTACTTGTGAACGAGGCTTCACGCAGAACGGCTAGGGACGTTTATTCATCGAAGGAAATGTTTACTGTTGGCTACGTTTCCGAGTCAATTGTACATATTTGTATGTTCCCGTTTGACTGTGCAGATAATATACCTAGTTACGACATTTCACACTACGAGACAGTTGTATTCACTGACTCACCAACGTTGACGCGTGGTGAGCGGTTGCAAAGGTGTCGTCTAGTTTGCATATAAAAACCACTAAATCGTCGTTGTTGAGTGACCACAGTGGTTTTTTTTTATTTTTCAGTTCAAAGACATATTTAATTGGTGGCTGGGAAATGGGGCTTTCTTGGGATATGTATCCTACACTATCCACAACCCACTGACTCTCCATAGTCACATCGTTTCCGTTCTCAAACAACAGTTCAGTGCGTGATAGATAAATAAACGCTGGGAACATAAATTGATTTCTACGCTTTTTTCGAAGCTAATATGGATGAAATACTCAATTAGTATCCTAGATAATGGTATTTGCAAACTTTATGAGTAAATATTTATCCAGAATTACTGATTCGTTACGCGTGATCTCTTGTGCCGCAGTTAAATGCACGAGGTTCCGGCATCAGAGATTGTGCCTCAGAAGTTCGTAACACTGGAAACAATTTTGTTTAAAACGTTGGCTAAAACTATTGTCTAGGATTGCTATTGTTTAGCTTTCGCAAATTGGCTTCAAGAATCCTACAGTTATAGATGAATTATTTTATCGTTGAATTATGTACCACGCCCTCTTAAGCTTGAATTCTTTTCCTTGCCACCAAAAATCTTGTTATAAATGTCAAATATCATCACTCATTTAAATTACCCAGAATTCTTTGTTAATATATAAACATACCGATACAAACATCTGTGGAATTTGATTCTATTAAATTTAGGTCTCAGATGGATTTTTGAAATGAAAGTCTTCAATCATGTTATTTTAGGAACGTTAGAATGTGTCAATAATGCATATATTTTGCATTGTGTGAACATTGCTGTCATCTGCATATCAGTAATTCGCAGACGGCTGGAATCAGAATGTGTTGCTATCGTTTGCTTCTCTGTGCAAAACTTACTCTATTCTTTAAGTTTTGTGTCAGTGATATGTAAATTTTAAGTAGAAAATTTGATAGACTACAGCTAAGCTATTGCATGAAGTCCACTACATTGTACGGTATATTTAAAGTCACGAAGTTCTTTCTCGTTAGTTTTTTAATTTAATTGGCTGAGTTCTCGTATATGTACTTACTTAGAAACGATTAGTCACTCTACTTAAAATTTTAATTTTCATCGGTGAAAACATGCGGCTCATAGTTTACTGGATGTAGTGAATGCACACATTACATCAGAACGAAACAGACACGTTCCTATGTATACACACATACATACGGCTCTCAGCTTGAAGGTGTACAACCGGCATACATTATGGGGGTGATACTAAACTTCTTTGGATACATATTTGAATTATTGTTGCCAGGCAGTTTGAGTACTGTAAAGATGAATACGGAATTTGTATCTGGAAAATTACTGCTAGCGATATTGTTGTTACGGCACTGTTATTTAGTGAACACGTTCATTTAAGTCGGTATTTGTATCTCTACAGTAGCATTAAAAATAACGCAATCTTCTTTGAAAGAAAAAAACATGCTTAAATAGCGTAGTTCAAAGAAAATGTGTTTTTAAGATCAGAGGTTTTAGTGGGAAGGAAGGGAAAAATGTGTTTTAGCAAAGGAATTACCAGTATATGGTTTAGTCAATAACTTTTTTAAATAAATAAAAACAAGGAACAGGTAACCATTGCGTGGAGGAGAGAGAACGAAAGAAAATAGACTGAGTGAGTGAGAGAGAGAAAGAGTTGTTTGTGTCAGTGTTGTATATAGTGTTAGTTTGTTACGGTTGATAGTCGTAGGCGTATCTAATTGCTCTCTGGCATCCCTGTAACCAGCACTCAAGTCATTTATGTGTACCACGAGGGAAATGCTAAATTCTCTATTCTCACACACTTGTTATGATTGTTAAGCGTCTATTTCATCACCTCTGTCAACGTTAAATGGTATCATCACGGGCGAAAACGAAGAGACACTTCTGTATTTTGAGAGAAGCCATTTTATGCTCCATACACATGTGCCATCATATTTTTACAATTATTATTAAATTGTCTTCTGATAATAGTATATTGAAAAACGTTTTTTTGTACTGTGCTAACTAAGTGTAATTTTTCATTCATACTAGACAACGTCATTCGAGTAATACTGAAAAATGGTTGGAATATTGACTTGAATACGTCTTTATTCATGAAGCGTAACGACCAACTCGCAATAACATACTTTGTCTGCTTATGCAGCTTTCATTTTCTCCTTTCTTTGCAGTAGAATGTAATACTTTGCTTAGTTTTCTGTTGACGTTATCTAACTCACTTTATCTGCAGTTTTATTCAAAACGACACTGCAGAACAGAAGCAAGCAGTTTTCAGAATCCGATAATGAATACTCGACCTCCACGCGTTAATTAATATAGAGTGTTTTATCGTAAAGCACAAATAACAGTAATCTGCGATGATATCTTGGCAAATAAAGTTATCTGCAGGAAAAATTCCATATGTTCAAGGCGTGGCGCTTGAGCGTAAACAGATAAGAAATGATAAGATAACGAAAAAAAATAGGTGTGGTACAAGGAGTTCGACTATGCGTTGTTATTCTCCAACACTGATATGCAACAAAGTTTTGTTTTTATTATAATTGCAGTAAAAATGTTAGGCTAGTTTCGTATAATATTTTTTTTCTATTTTAGTTTTATTGATATTCAGATTTTGCCCTGTCTATAATGTGATAAGTAAGTCTACTGAAAAATATGATTTATGTTGCTGAATGATGTTCTTATCTGACATCAGCTGTTTATAGTGATGACAACACTTTCTGACAAATAAAAAAGAGTTTACGGAAGAATCTACTCTTCACCCCTAGTAAGGCAAAATTATATTTATACGTATTTATTTATTTTGCACAATACAGCCCGTAAAAGTTTTTGTTAGAACTCATTCCTTAGTTGCGTCAAACATAATCAACGTTAAAAAGTAAGTTAAATAAAAAAATATATTTACTGCTAAACAACTCCAATAACTACATTCTGAACGGGCATATTCAGCCATCGTGCTTGCTACTGTAAACAACAATTAAATTTAGTAATTCAGCAATCGTCGTCGTACGAATAAAACGTTGTGTTGATGGTTTATCGTAAGCATTTGCTAATCCTCTGTAAAATAAACTTTGAAATATAGTGACAAGTATGAAACCCACTCATAACACAAACATAAGTATAAGTGTTTAGTTTAACTCATAAAACAAGAACTCCAGGAAATTAATTTGTTCTGGTAATGAAACAATGGACTTATATCACAATGGAAGTTTCCCATCAGTCACGAAACTTGGCACTAGATATCCTGGGGAGATTATGTAAAGATTACGCAAAGAGTTGCAAGGTATTGGTAAAGTGAGTCCACTTTTGAATAAGATACGCCGATAAAGGCTTATCGTTTGTTGCGTGCTAGACTGCTTTTGTACGTTTCTGAACGATAACCTGGTGCGTAGACACAATTCTTTGTATGACAATTGGTCCTTACAAATGGTAAGATAGATTTGGGGCGACATACGGGTTGCTTCCCCGTGCCAGTCTTAAAATGTAGCACTAGATATTATATCAAAACGACAGGTGCTTTGAAGGATGCACAGTAAAGAATAAAACTCCAGGGTCCTATAGACTATGTCGCTGATGACAAGCAAGGCCATATCCCTTGCTACTTGCGCTTGCATCACAGGGCTATAAAATGTTATGTCACCGGCAAGCAAGGGCGCTCATCTTACATATTGCAAGGGGGGGGGGGGAAGATCATAATATATGGTTGTGTCAACAGGAACGGTTATAGTCTGTTTATAAATTTGTAGCCACTGGCATGTTTCGACACATGAAACCGGCTAGATTACGAAACTTATCAAACTGCAAATAGTTTGCTATACATTTTAATAAAAAGCAAAACTAAACAAATTGTGGGACATATGTTAGTGGGGAGGGCTCAGCCCCCCTTTCTCCCCTTTATTGGCGCACTTTCCGGCAAGGACGACGTGGTGTATAGGTTCATAATGTTCGAGTTAGGCCATTCTTGACCTCTTTGCTAGAGGAGCTATCGAGAAATGACCTCATGTCAATACATAAGAGCTGTTTCCCCAATCCCGATAATTTTTAAGTTGTTAGAGTCCCGAGTTCAGGGAGTACAGAGGGATCGACGTGCGCCTGGGCAGAGCCGCGAGTGACATCGGTAGCGGCGAGTCAGGACGAGTGTGAAGACAGGGGTGACCAGCAGCTGCGGCCTAGGAGAGGATTCGGCGGAAGGCCAGTCAGGGAGCGAAGTGAAAGCACGTGGTTAAGGAAGTGAAGTGAAGAGATTCTGGTCAGCACTTAACATCTATACTACCCGACCACGGCAACTAGTCCCGCGGGAAACACGCGAACTACCGCTGCGTCGTCCTTGAACTCCATGCGCAAACGGTGTGGCGCGCCACAGCAGCGTCCATAATACTGTGGCACAGTGTGTTGTGTTCTGGTTCCATGCGTGCGGCGTGGTGCCACGTGAGAACAGTGCGGTAGGATTGTGAGTACGATGTC
>PNEQ01062061.1:0-14531 GCA_003012365.1 Medauroidea extradentata | reverse complement strand
ATTATAATGCTGTGCGGAATACTATTGTGTGCATTTGAGCGGAAACTATAGGTCCAAGACAGTCGCACCAAGAGGATAATTTTTGTTACACAAGTCACATAACTCAATTAACTTTTCTCAATTGTTCGAATTTCCTGATTCTGAAACATTTGTATGCAAGCAGTGTGTGACCATCAATGTTATTTTTGTAAGGCTGGTAACCTACCAGTAAGTATTTTCAAGAATTTGCTGTGGATTAGAAGAACCTAACAACGTAAATACATTTTTAGATAATTGTGCTTCGAAGTAATTAATTTTCCAATACTTTGGGAAAATATCATTAAAAAATTCGAACTTCAAATCGATATGTGTTTCTTAATATTAAGCTTAGACACAGAGTGGTCTCTATATTTTGTGCTTGATATTTACTCAGGAATCATTTCCTGCGCTTTGTTGGTCGAATTCAGCCACATTCTGTATAGACAGAGAGTCGTACTTACAGGTAGGCAACACGCGTACATTGTAGCCTAAACAGAAAATTACTTTATCCAATTTTACAAAGACTCGTCTCGTAATGTATGTAAGTTAATATACTTTCATTAACATACTGCATAAAATATGTTTGATTTACTCTGGATAAAAAATAATCATAACTAGCTCTCTCTCTCTCTCTCTCTCTCTCTCTCTCTCTCTCTCTCTCTATATATATATATATATATATATATATATATATATATATATATATATATCTTGTCTTGTACACAGAGCATAATGGGACAGTGCACAGTCGTGTTACATCCACGTGTTCATGCGAACATGCAAAGGCACGTCTTCCAGTAATTGAGGCAGTAAGTTCTGCAGAAAGTTTGCGTAAACTTGCCCAGTCAAGCGACCTTAAAAAATTATGGACCAATGACGTGATCGCCGACAAAGCCGCACCAACAATGAACGGACCACGGATGTTGAAATGGTACAGTTCTCATCCATCGATGATTCTCATTTGACTAATAATGCATGTTATGCCTATTCACGTTTCCCGTATTTGTGAAGTTATATTCGTTGGAAAAGAGCACATGACCCATAAAGGAGACATCTGTGCGCATTTGTCTACGAATCCAATTAAATAAATTGTAGCGATTTAAGATATCATTGTCGTTAAAATCCTGGTGTAATGACATACGATACGGTTGGAACTTGTGTTGATGTTAGATTCTTAATACAGATCGCTGACTAATTCCACTCTCTATTTTCATTTGCCTACTGCTCGCATGTGAATTTAGTGCAGCAAAAGTTACAATAGCAGCCACATTGTTTTCATTCACAATCGGTCGACGTTTGACTCATGTTTGTTTCACTGTACGGAAGCGACAGAAACGGTCAGTTAATCGTAATGTTCGATTTTTGTTGCCTATCCGGATTACGAGCCGCATACAAATCCTGGGCGTTTCTGTAATTTTTACGGTGCTCCCCCAACACCATCAACATATCAAATTATTCTTGAAAATCGTTCATTTTCGCGATCCGACGTTAGAAGGTAACACGTGACTTATACCTTTGGGTGCGTAACTAAACGACCTTGTGTTGTAGGTGGCTGAATTCGTCGTCAAATCGGCACTAATAGCTCTAAAATAAGCACACATTGCCGGTCACTCTCAATTTAATTGAGACAAGTAGTAACAAAGTAGGTGTACTGGATTTCATTAAGATATCTGGAATAGTTCAGAATTTATGCATTTTTGAAAATTTTTTAAGGAGGGTCCAATTTTAAGTGCTTGTATCTTTCATACCATTCGACCCATAACTTGCCCTCACAACGTGGCTCACGTTCTCGATTTCTCCGTGACTTTCGCGGGCCCGGTACCTGGTATCGAAAAAAATATACATGGTTCCATTTAACGAAGTGGAGTTGACCTTGACGTAGCTTCGGCGCCTCCACCGATACAAAAATAGGGTGGCCCTGTATGACAGCCTTCTTGAAGACTGAAACGTTAGTCTGAAACATTTGTGGATAGTGCCTCGCCCTTCTCTCTCTCTCTCTCTCTCTCTCTCTCTCTCTCTCTCTCTCTCTCTCTCTCTCTCTCTCTATATATATATATACATACATACATACATACATACACAACCACATGTATGTACACAACTGGATTTAGTTGCGTGGACATACTCAATTGCGAAATGAATTAATGTCAAATAAAACTAAAGAAATAATAGAAAACCATAAATAAACAGAGTATGCTTTAGTCAAAGTTATACATACACAACAGAAAATTCCAAAGTGGAATCGGGTCAAATAAAACAAGGAACAAACAGATAATGAATGGAATCAATGAAAATAATCAGAAAATCAAGAAACCAAGTAACACGCGACTCAACGATGTGACAAAACAAAAACACAGTTGACATCAGACACGAACAGAAAAAATAACAAAACGACACAACGAAGAGACGAAACAAAATACAGTAGTTTTCCAGACAGACAGTGTAACTGTGTTTTGTTTCGTCTCATCGTTGTGTCGTTTTTTTTCTCTTTGTGTCTGATACTTGTTGTGTTTTGTTTCTGCTCTTCGTTGTGTCGTTTTGTTATTTTTCTGTTCGTGTCTGATATCCACTGTGTTTTGGCTTTGTCTCATCGTTGAGTCGCACGTTACTTGGTTTCTTAATATTCAGATTATCATATTAATTATTTCAATTTATTATCTGTTTGTTCCGTGTTATATTTCACCCGATTCCAGTTTGGAATTTCATGTTGTGCATGTATACCTTTGACTAAAGAATACTCTGCTTAGTTGTGGTTATCTATAATTTGTTTAGTTTTCTTTGACAGTAATTCTTTTCGTAATTGAGCATGTCCAAGAAACTAAATCCAGTCATTCACTCCCATTGCACAGTTCTTTCAAAGATATCATATATGTACATAAATAGATAACATACATATTATATATATAATGAGTGTTATAATGTTTTATGTTTAAACGTAGCATGTAGCTACTATAAACTATGTGAAAGGAACAAAGTGACTTGGGTACAAAAGTACTCCTTTAACTCGAACAACCTATTCAATACACAAAACTACTGTACAATACACAATGCGTTAAACTGGGCCATTCACATGAAAAACATAAATTTTCAACCTCACCTTATCCCGTCTGACATTCCCTTAATACCGTAGGAGCTTATTCCTGCTCAAGGTGCCCGAAGACTTTTATGAAAATGAACCTGCTGAAGTTAGCAAGATTCGCTCTGTAACATGGCAAGGATTCTCCGATCACCATCTTATGACTAAACGCCTGCAAACTATTCAAGGTTTTCAGATGACGCGAATGCAAAATATGTTTAAATATTTTGCAAATGTATTACATATTGTAGTGAATGCAACGACAGAAGCACATTTTTCACGCTTTTACTAACATTCCACATTTAATTCTGCTGTTGACATTATTTACTTCACGTTTGGCGTGGTAAGAGTGCGTGGTATATAAATAAACACTAAAAACATCAACTTGACTTTTACGCTGTTTTCGAAGCCAACATGGATATAATACTCAATGACAATCCTAGGTAATGATATTTGCAAACTTTATGAGTAAATATTCATCCAGAATCAGTAATTCGTTACGCGTGATCTCTTGCGCCGCAGTTAAATACACGAGGTTCCGGCGTCAGAGGTTGTGCCTCAGAAGTTCGTAACACTAGAAACAATTTTGTTTAAAACGTTGGCTAAAACTATTCTCTAGGATTGCTATTGTTTAATTTTGGCAATTTGGCTTCAAGAAATCTACAGATATAGATTAATGCTTTTTAGCGTTGAATTATGTACCACGCCCTCGTAAGTCTGACAGCAGCATAACCTCATCTCGAGTGTTAATTGAGAACTACTCGACTTGTTAAAAATTTACTCTTGTTACTGTTTTTAAACCTCAAGTCAAAATTTGTGTGTATGCATATGTTGGGCCAGTTAAAGTATTTTTTTTGTAATAGTGTCTATTTTTTTATTTTATTTTTTTTATATTTTCCCTAGATTTGCCTGTTAGTTAGGACAGTATGCAGAACGTATTTGATATTTTGGTAGATGCTTTTTTTTTTTGCTGAAGAGCGAAAATCTCAGAATGAGAGGTTTCTGAACGTAATTATACGCAAAGAGTTACATTAGCAGCACTTTCCTTTAGCCGCTAAGCGTGACGCGTACACGACCCGAATACACGGAGTGGCCAGTGCTTGGTCCATCTACCCTTCCTCCTTCTCATCCATTGAGGACACCGTTTTGGCTGAATCAGTTGATACAATACAGATTTCTCGATTGTCGTTTGTTTCGACATAAGGACACTTACCTACGTCCTTCACACCCTTGCCATGCCCTGTTACTGTAGGCGGTTTTGAAATCTTGCTGTCGGCAAGGGGTGTTTCGAGATGGTATGAGTTAGGTCAACTCAGGGCCTTTTTGCAGAGCTATGACACGAGTCTGTCGATATTTTTATGCTTTGTGGCTTTTGACTTTCTGCTGACTTTCGAAAATATCCGAAGACAGTGCAGACGTGGTCGAGCATCCAAGGGACGTCGGTGGCGAAACATGAGACAAGTAGACAAATCGTAGTTCAGTTCGTAGAAACTGACGAAATTCAAGTATTTGTGGTAGGTATAGTTACAGTCTCTATCTAGCCTATTTGTTTTAAGTCAGGAGAATACTTCAGAATAATGTAAATGTTTATTTTATCAAGAATGTAGGCCCCGTCCTCGAGGCATACTGGAAGACTCAACATATTGACTGTGATCAATGGTTCTGATTTAACAACTCAAGGCTCAGTTTCAGTCGCCATATTGTTTTTATTATTATTATTATTTAATTCTGAGAAGAAAAATGTTAAATATGAGATTATATCTGCAATCTATGTGGCAATTTTTTTTAAATTCATAATTTGCCGACAAATTGCGACCTAACTATACACTACTAGCTCTATTGCCATACTTGTATTGTAGCTCAAGGTAAATACAATTTGAGGTATAGTCGCCTATTTGACATTTCTCTTCTCAGAATAAAAAAAACGAAAAATAATAAAATTCAATATGGCGACTGAAACCGAGCCTTCAATTAATTAAATGTAACCTAAAACTGTTATAACACGAAGCCATCTTTTTAAAGTCTCGCTTCTGACCTCTTCTCTCGTCACCGACAGTTCTCCTTCCCCCACCCGTCTCCTACCTTTCGTTACGTTCAGCGGTAGAGGATATTGTTGTGGAAGGTTAAGTCCGTTGGGAGTTAAATGTTCCGTGTACAGGCCGCCCAGACGAAAATGCGGAAGCAATTCTCCATAAATCCCGGAACGGCGGATTGCGCACGAGCAATGCACGCTCTGCCATTGTGCTGAAGTTAAGTGCGGCGCATTTGACAGACCTTACACCTGCACTATTTCCGTGGTTAAATAACCAGAACTGCAAATGTGAAATTGTTAAGAGACTCTGTAAAAAGGCCTTAAATATAAATAGAGATGATGGTATTTCGTGAGACTGTTTGTGGCAACATACCCCTGAAAACGATGTAATGTACTGCCACGACGTAGCTCTCTGCCGACCAATAACAGGTATAGAGCATTACAATGCCAGGATTCTTATTGGCTCAGTCAAATAGGGTAACAACTACGCGTACAAGCGAAAGCCAGTAATTTTTTCATAAGCTGAACGTGTGTTGAAATCCAACAAATAACCAAATTTTCTCGCGATTAACCATCAGCTCTAAATATAAATTAAAAGTCAATATAGCCTCCAATAAACTGTAGTATCTTCATCCTACTCTCATTGGACGATGCAATTTGCAACACGTGTGAACAGTTTCGGGAGAAATCGCTCACGTTCTATGTTAAACCCGCACGGTTCTAATCGGGACTTTCGAAGACATAAACCGTGCATAGAGACAATGGAAAATTCGCGGGAATAGTTGAATGTTTGCTAGGCGCCAACGTGATGTGTATAACACTGAATGTCTTGTATCAACATTGGCTATCGTTTAATTGTAGCAATGTTTCTCTCTGCAACAGGCTCAGTTAGAACTGTACAGCTTGGACACACAGCGTGTGTGTTTAGTCCCAAAACTGTTCACACGTGTCACGATTAATATAAGACAGTTTATTAGAGACTATTTTAAACATTTTCGCGATTATCCAGTGTCTCTAACAGTGCATCAAATGAACGTCAGTGAGTATCAATACAAAACTTTGAGTGGTGTTATACACAGCACGTTGTGTTAGAACACTTAGAGAGACGAATCATTTTCTTTTCTAGTTTTTAAACAGAAACATGTATACCTGGTCCATACCGGGGATTGATAATGTCTTTGAATGTTTCTTGCAATGGGACAGAATCACGTACTGTACTATTGTGGACATACGACATTGTAATATTATTTCGTTCCAAAAATCTTAGAGTGAAACAAATAAAAAACCAACAAACGAAAAATACCGGTAAAAATGAGAAAACAAGCCTAGTTTGGCTGCAGTCAACACATCCATAAACCAAAACGACAGCACATTAAATATCTCAGAAGTAGAGATGATGATGATGATGGTATATCACGAAAATTGTTTGTTCCAACGTACCCTTGAAAACACTGTAGTTTCGTGTGACATGTATGATTGGGTGACGTACTTCTGACACAACATAGCTTTCAGCAGACCAATAACAGACATCAAATATTACAGTAGCGGGATTCTTATTGACTCAGTCAAATAGAGAAACAACTCTAGGTACAAACGAAAGCTCGTAACCTTTTCAAAAGCTGAACGTACGTTGAAACTAGCAAACAGTCAAGTTTTCTCGCGATAAACAATAATTTTTACCCGTAAGGAATTAGTGAACAAATAAAGGAAAATAATATAAACATTCAAAAGTAAATGAATCAAGCATTTGAGAAATAACATAAGTCACAAAGAGCTTTATTTACAGGAAATGAAATACATGTATTAGACAATTACATATAGCGAAATGTATTGTCGACATATTTTTAATACATTACAAAGTGAAGTTACTAGTCTTTAACATGAAAAAATAAGTATTATAGTTACAACCTTCTCAAAACAACTATTTAAAAGTGCTGGGCTTATGTTGCTTTTCTAATTCCCAAAAGAAAATCAAAATACAGTGGTTTTAAATTGCTGTTTTGCTTTACGGCAGTCACAGTATGTCCCATTTATGTATTTTACTGTGTAAACTAAGGTATATTTCAATTGTACATGTAAGAAAGAAAAACAAAATAATTATAATTTATATGAATAAGAATGCACGCAGCTCCTGTTTAACATGTACTTTCCTTGCAGAAAATAAAACCTTGTCATAGATATTTGCCCTTCTTTTGCCTATGTGACCCACTACCAGACATATTGAAGTTTAACACTGAGAGATAATATCACAAATCACACTCTTTCTTAAGTGAATAAGTACGCAGACATCCCTCTTCATAATGCACTAATGACGCTGATGTGTGGTGAAGTCACTGATGTATTAATCATCAGATTGGTGTTGTGTTTAGTCCGTTGCACATGTTGGTCACAAGATTACTTCATTATAGAAGGACTGGCAGTCTTCTGTGTGTGGCAAGTAGTTCTTTAACTTACGAAGATCATAAATTTTGTTCTTGTTGATAGAAATGCAACCTGCAGGATATGCCATGTTGTTTGGAAGAACAAGTTCAGTGAGTGTGCAGTTTAGGACCCTAAAATGGTGTGCTACGAGTGAGTCAATGAAGGGTCGAGCCACAATTCTAGTATTGTCACTTGCATAACTGAAGTGCATGAATTGACTTGGCTTGAACCTTGTTTTCTGATCTTTAGGCACAGATTTTCCGTAGGAATCTTGTGACAACACATTCCTCTTAAAATACTCAGGCCACCATTGCTTGAAGTCGAGAATGCTGATGAAATCTGGTATTACAACACTGAAATATATCTTACACGATAAAGTCACAATCATCTCAACATACTACTTGATGGTGTACACTCTGTCGTACTTCCTGATTTTTTTTCTTGAGTACTGCGAAATCCCTATCGCAAGGCAGGAAAGAGTGTCCTCTTATTGGGAAATAGTGGTCGATGTGATGAAAGAGGTTAAGTGAAGTCAAAGCAGACAGCATTCTGATGAATGTATGGTTCTTATTTTGTGCACTGCACCTGTCAGAAAATATGTACAAATCCTTGACTCCCTTGAATGAAGAATTCAAAAACTACAAAATAAAAAGAACGTACTTCATTAGGACTCTTTGTTCCAATTTCCTCATGGCACACAAAGAATGTCGCATTTCCATCTTTGAGGTTGTGTATGCAGAAAACACTGACTGTTAACTGTGTAAGATAAAAAAACTTCCTGAACAGGAATGTAAGGTAACTGAAGATCCTGCATGAAATCTATGCTAATGGCTCCCAAATCACCAGTTTTATCAGCTTTGACCTTATCGCTGATTTCCTTCATCTTTGTTGTAAATTTCTTAGCCCGACGCAAATGTACACATTTTCCTGCCTCTGCTACTTTCTTTGCTGTTTGGTTTAAAAAAAGGGCTTTTGAGTTTTACGGCCAACTCTTCACATGTAGTAAATGTATCCACCTGGGGTTGTCCAAAGGATAAAGAAAAAATGCTCTCTGAAAACTTTCAGATAGAAGCGACAATTTGCAGTTGACATTTAAGGGTATTTCTCTTGGAAAAGTGAGTACATAATCTTGACATCTAGCTTCTCACTGAAGTAGTAGTATTTTTTGCTACTGTAATGTGATATCTTCACTGGAAAATATAATATATGCTGCTTTATAGCATATATTACCATCCCTGACTTAGCATTACCTGGCACTGACTTCCCACGCTTGTCATGTGGACTTTTACCTTCAGAAAGCAATATACAAAGACTACTTACACGTTCCTCTAAGATAGAATGAATGTAACAAAAAGCTGTTTTACATACTTGATTTTTTCCTGAACTTGTTGATATTTCATATACATATGCACATCCTCTTGATGGATTTTAAGAATCTTCTGAAATGCGACGTCTACGTCGCATTACCTTATTCGTGGAAATAAGGCTCTGTAGATAACAATCCTGTTCATTTTTGGTACCTAGACTTGTAAATTTGTTGAAGACCTCTATGCGTTGTCGTGGAGATATAATAGAGAAACATTTACGCCTGCACCTGTAACAGAGAGAACAATAACAGCATCACTGTTTGTAATTCACTTTGCTTAAGCAATCTGTCGGGTGGAACTCAATGTGTATTACAGTATTTTTAAGCAGCTACCTGTGTACCCATGCTGTCTCATAAACTGTAAAGTAAGTCTGGCTAAGAGCTACATAAATATTTAACGAGGAAATTAATGTTTACACTAAAAAGAGTAAAAAAGCAGATAAAACTGTAAAACTATGTATGTAGTATATCTATGAATATAGTATATCTATGTATATATATGGAGATATCTGCATATGTTTATCTGAATGTACTATTTCATATGTCTGAACTAAACAGAATTTAATATAACTTGTTGAAGCTTAGGTAGAACTGCTTGAGACAGTAACATACACTCTTAGAACAAATGTATAAATACTTGTAGGGTTATTGATTCTAATTTCTTAACTTACTTGCAGTCTCCGCCTTGTTTTTTGCAGGTATTTCTTTTCCACTCCAACTTGTATATGCTTCAAACTTAACACGTGCTCGTTTAATCTTTTCCGACTTATATCGAAATGTATTTCGACAACCTTTCTTGCGTTTTTTTAAGTCAGCAGCACATTCATCATCACTGGAAGGTTCCATTGTTTAAACACAACAACAAACACAGACCTCTTGTTATGTTTTCATCTGTCAATGATGTTGTAACTACGTAAACACAGCATCATAGGGAAATGTTTCCCAATGCATTAGAGCTATCTGGGGAGGGCAGCTTTAACAAACTCTTTCTATTGCTATACAAACATCCAGCACCTTGTGTGCTTAGTGGTGTTTCAACTGGGTATTAGAGAGACAACGTAAGTCCTGGACTTATGTTGTTTCTCAAATACATGGCAACTTCAGAAAGCTATATATACGCAGCCATTGCATGGATTTATGTGATAATTTGCGTACATGCATAACTACCCTCCAAAATACTGTTGTGATGGATAAGTCAATTTTGCCAAAATGTGGATTTAATTTGTTTTTCAAATGCTGGATTAAAATGTCAAAATATAAAATAAAATAATGTGTAGAGCCGCGATTTTATGGCGAAAAGATTTTTGCAACATTTGGTTTCGATGCGTCATGTGCACACCTGCAGCTCTGCTACGTCGTCTGTGGTTGGATGATTTTACTCTCACTTGCCTTGGCAAATTATAGACGTACGGACTCACAATAATTTTATTCTGATTGGTGCAGTCAAATGAGAAACGTGTCTGAACAAAGACACGCTGCCAATAACATTGAATCAGAACTGCAGATGATGCACGTGAGTCACTGAAACAAAGTGGGGCAAAAATATTTTCGCGACAATATCGTGGCCCTAATAATGTGTAAAACTTAGGAAACCACAATTAAGACAGCACAGTAAATATTGGCACGAAGGCAATGTTGGACACAAGACAGGATAACAACGTCGACGCCACGGACAACGGACTAGACGACACAACGATGAAGACACCACCTTTAAAATGATCCTGGAATGTGGTCCTAGATTTGAAAGCAGTCTATGTATTGTACCTGTTGCTTAGCCGTCATGTTTTCTGAAAGGCCCCGGACATATGGGATCACTAGGGCTCCTGCAGGTTTTTCAATTGTGTATTGTGGATTAACGAGATGGGTGGGATTTTTTCATGTTGTTTTTAATCGTACTTATAAGTAGAGATGGTGGTTTATTGCGAGAAAACTTGACTGTTTGCTGGGTTTCAACGTATGTTCAGCTTACCAAAATATTACTGGCTTTCGCTTGTACGCGGAGCTGTTTACCTATTTGACTGAGTCTATAGAATCCTGATATTGTAATACTTGATGCATATTATTGGTCGGCAGACAGCTACATTGTGGCAAGAAACTACAGCGTTTTCAATGGTATGTTGACATAAATCATTTTCGCGATATACCATCATCTATATACTCTGTCCACTCTAAGGTTGCAGCAGAAATAAAAATTGCTAACGAAATTAATCAAAGCAATTGAATTACATCTTGATTCCTCACATTGTGATTGTGCCGTAGCATAGTTACCTTGTATTTTGCAGTATTTCAAATGAAATATACGCTGTGCAAAAATGTTATTGACATTCACTTCGACGAAATAGCTGCAACCTTAGAATGGATAGAGTATAACCATTATTTCTACTTATAAGGTAGTAATTTGCGAGAAGTACTTTTTCTAGGTGATTATGTTTAGAAGCTAGTTGTAGTTGTAGTCTAGCAAACTGTTTACTTTACCCGTGTCACTGGAAATCGTATTTATACCTCATACATAGGGCCCGGTAGTTTTCGCGAAAAGATTAATGCACCACTTTGTTTCACTGCCTTACGTGCGCACCTGATCTCTGCTTTGTGGTCAGAGATTGGATGCCGTAACATACAACGTCTGGAGGTTAAACCCGCAAATCACAGACGTGACGTGTCACAGTTATCCATGTACTGATTGGCACAGTCAGATGAATAATAACTCTGCACAAAAACACTCTGCTAATAATCATGAAGTTTAGCTGCAGGTGTACACGTAAGACATTGAAACAAAGTGGGGCAAAAATCTTTTCGCGAAAACTACCGGGCTCTACTCATACAGTAAGTAAACCAATTTTGAGGCATTCTATATTTCAGTACACGCGGCAAAACGCAATTTAACTGTTGTGTAATTTCACAAACAGCTTCACACTCTGCAGAGTTGTCAAGTACAGTCTGCCTCGAAAAATTGTCGCAAACAGCCAGATTAAGTGGCGCAGTAGTAGAAACGAAAAACTGTTATGCTGAAATCACAACAGCGCGAGCAACGAAAGTTGACGGCCTTTCAACGGCGAAGTTTCTGAGAAATTCAACGCTACAAAATTAGCGAACGCGGCGCGAATCCCGAAAAGAAAGAATTTCAATGCCGGACGCGACAAAGCAGGTAAACGAAATTTAGTTTTGTTTCAAAATATTGGTGAAACAGGTAAGTTTGTAGTAAATTACACTTATTTAAATTACGAGACATTATTTTTTGTTGTTATAACCAAATCATATCTTTTATTTAACAGAAATGTAATTATGACTTTTTTTTATCACGTTTGGGGATACCAGTGAACGTTAAAAATACATTAAAAATAAACGAAAAAAAAAACCTCCAAATTCTGTTAACACCGTGGTTGTCTTATTAGAAGTTAGTACATAATTACAAGGAACTATTTACATCTAATATATATTTTTTAATATCTTTTGCGCGGCAGACGAACTAAAATGTTCGCAATAGCAAGAAATGTTTGTGTCGATTCTAATCCTTCGCGTCACATCCGTTGTGCTATTGTAATTCCAGAAATATAAAGGAAAACTGGGTTCGGTTCTCAGTCTGGCCATCCTAACTGTGGGTTTCACTGGTTTTCATAAATCACTGCAGTACTACAAATATACCCCGAGCTCTTTAGGTTTAACGACCTAGGAAATTTTCTGTAGAACAAAACACGATTGATATTGACAGTCAACAGACGTTTTAAATTGCAAACAGATGAGAAACGCGAAGTGAATAGGAGTAAAATGTACAAGGAACTTTGGAAAAGTTATTAAATATTTTACTCTTAAAGGACTTATTAACCTCAAATAATACGAAGTTTTTTTTAATATGACCCATAGATAACAGCTTAATTTTTTAAAATGCATTTTTAATCAATACAATGATTCCATTAAATTGTTTCGGAATAATATTAATGCATAGAGGCAATGATTTTTGGTGAAAAGAATTCTGCAACATTTTGTTTCAGTGTCTCGTGAACACACCTGCAGCTATGTTTCATGATCGGTGATTGGCTGTTTTAACTCTCAACATATTTGGGATATACCCGCAAATCACAGACGTGTGGTGTCACAGGGACGTTATTCTCATTGGCTCAGTCTAATGAGGGACGCCTCTACATGAATGCATGCTACCAATAAATACGTACCAGAGCTGCGGATGTGAACGTGAGGCATTGGAACAAAACGTTGCATATTTCTTTTCACCAAAAATCATTGCCTCTATTAATGCATTGAGAGTTTTATTAATAAGTAAAAACCAATGTTTTTTAAGTTAGTTGTTTATTCACTACAAAATCTTACCTTTAAAACCTAGTTGTCAAAAAAAATTAGTTACATATGTTATTTAATTCGTGGCAAAAATTAAGATGGCTTGACCGCAAACTATCAACCTCAAATTACTTGTTTTTTTTTTAACGCTGTAAAGAATATATTTTACTATTTATCCACTTACATCAAAGGCAGCTGAGTCTTGCATAGTGGATGCATTTTGACACTGTGCATTAGGATTGACCAAAGGTCATGCGAGTTATGGTAGTGAAACATCTGCAGATGTGTAAAATTTTTGTTATATCATTGCATCAAGAAGAAATTAATTCACTTATACGTCTGAGTGGATGAGTGATCATTAGAGCCAATGATTTTTGGTAAAACGAATTTTGTAATAACCTTGTTAATTGCCTTATGTGCACATTTGCAGCTACGCTTCGTGGTAAGTGATTGGAGGTTCTTAAGAGTGCGTGGTAGATAAATAAACGCTGAAAACATCAATTGATTTCTACGCTTTTTTCGAAACCAAGAAGTATAAATAAAATACTCAATGACAATCCTAGATAATGGTATTTGCCAACTTTATGAGTAAATACTTATCCAGAATTACTAATTCGTTACGCGCGATCTCTTGCGCCGCAGTTAAATGCACGAGGTTCCAGCGTCAGAGATTGTGTCTCAGAAGTTCGTATCACTGGATAAAATTTTGACTAAAACGTTGGCTAAAACTATTGTCTAGGATTGCTATTGTTTAATTTTCGTAAATTGGCTTCAAGAAACCTACAGTTATAGATTAATGCAAGGCGTTTGAAGTCGCGTCAATATCTTTGTTCTGACTGCCTCAGTCAAATGAGCGATGCTCCTGCACTAACACATATAGACCCGAAAATTCCAAGAATTCACATGAGAAAGAGCTAGACTTCAAACTCCCGAACTTGTTATTTACTTTCGCGGTCGGGTCACTGTTGCTGGAATTATTCCTTGAGGACTACGAACCAATAACAGACCTGCAAGAAAACCCATTGCTACTGTGTCATTTGTATAACTGGCCACTCACTGGAGCAGCAGCCAATGGACAAGTAACCAGTGGCGACTCGTGGGTTGTTGCCAGGTAGGGCTGCAGTTGGCAAGAAGTGTACAGGGTAGTGCGCTGGTTGACTCTACAGCCACTGACACGCTGATGTGCAGGTGACCCTTACTACTGAGTGGTCACAACACATCTAGTAGCATGGTGATTGGTCTACGGCGCGTTCATCAAGAGTGTACAGTTACCACTATATATATATATATATATATATATATATATATATATATATATATATATATAT
>PNEQ01062060.1:0-14533 GCA_003012365.1 Medauroidea extradentata | reverse complement strand
GAGCAGTAGTGTGAGTGTGTATAATGTGTTGTGACAGGATGTCGGAGAGCGGCGAGGTGGAGATGGCGGCCGGAGATAACGTGCCCGATCCAGGAGGCGATCAAGAGCACGCTCTCAAGACCATTCTCGCGAGCAACATCATGTATCATGGCAAGGGAGGAGGGAGCAGTAGTGTGAGTGTGTATAATGTGTTGTGACAGGATGTCGGAGAGCGGCGAGGTGGAGGTGGCGGCCGGAGATCACGAGCCTGCTCCAGGAGGCGATCAAGAGCACGCTCAAGACCATGCTCGCGAGCAAGGTCATGTTTCATGGCGAGGGAGGAGGGAGCAGTAGTGTGAGTGTGTGTGATGTGTTGTGACAGGATGTCGGAGAGCGGCGAGGTGGAGGTGGCGGCCGGAGATCACGAGCCCGCTCCAGGAGGCGATCAAGAGCACGCTCAAGACCATGCTCGCGAGCAAGGTCACGTGGCAGGCCGCGAGCACGACGAGCCACCACACAACGACTGCGGAGCTCAGAGCGGCACCGCGACGCCCGCGTCCTCCACACCGGGCACCCCCGGCTCTGAGAAGGCATCGTCGCCATCCTTCAAGGCGCAGTTTCGAGCTTTCTCTCGTTTCGGCGATTCCAAGTCTGACGGCAAGCACATCACATTGTCTCAGAGCGACAAGTGGATGAAGCAGGCCAAGGTCATAGACGGCAAGAAGATCAACACCACCGATACTGGCATCTACTTCAAGAAGTTCAAGTGAGTACCGTCAAACCTCTAGACTTCACCCTGTACAAACACAGAGGCCACTATCTGCTTATATGTCTCATATATAACTTCACTACGGTTGTCCTAATGTAAAGTTACATCAGTACCTGGTAGTCTAGTACCTAGAATATTAAGCCTTGTTAGGTTAGAAGTGGCATGCATCTTTTCATTCCTCCCTCCTACTTCCAGTGCTCTAACTACTCAGTAAACCTGGCAGTTTAAGATCCGTTTGTATTGACTGATATAGTGTCTGATATGACTGTTGGTGTCTGCATAAAGTACTGTGGTGATGTTATCACATTGTGGTAATAGGATGTTGCGAATAATGTCATGTCTTATTTCATAATTTTCTAGGATTATCTATGGCTATATGTTGCGACGCGCCTCTCCTTGCAATCCTTAAGTGTCTTACTAACTGCTGCTACTGGTGATGTTGTTGCAAGAGTAAATAAAAGTCAGTCAATCCTATTTTGACGGATAACAAGTCGTCAATGTCCTCTCCTGGCGTGGATTTATCGGCCCGGTTTAACTTCCGCCCACACGACTGTTGATCTCGCGACACGCGAATCGGCCCTGGCGGTAACACCCCAGGTCTCTCGCCGTTCGTGACTACTGCAACCTAATACGTCGTGACGTCCAATTCTACGCCCAGCACTAACACTCCGGTCCGTCGTCCTCACCCGTCTCCCGACGTCTCTCTCCCACGTTCAACTCCCCCGCCTTGCTCCTGTCTGGTACCAAATCCCCGCCACTTTGGTTCCCTTGGGCCAATCAGGAGCCAGCTTTTCAAAAAAACCCCGCCTCTCGAGGACAGTAAATTCTTGTCATTTCAGCATTTATTACATTTTCACATTAATATTCCCTCTTTACACTTGACAATAATTTCCACTGAGGCTCCTAAATCCTAATGTTCCTTATATACTACTTAATATTATAATAATTAACAGCTAAGGGAGGTACAAGTGGGGTGGGGGTGAGGAGCCAGGCTGCTGTCCAGAAGCTGCACCTGCTCCCTCCACAGAGACGAAACATACACATTTTAGTTTTATTAAGATATAAACAGTAACATTGACTATTGCTTTCTCATTATAGTTCCATCGACTTCGTGACATGATGCCGAGGAGAATGAATGGTAGCATGACAGGTTAATTTCGATATTCAGAAATTATACTGATTAATTGCTACTGCTGCTGATGCATGGTAAAGCAATCATTGTGTACGTCACAGTGTTTTCTCATCTACTTAACATTCTAGGCGATGTACAGGTTTCCACACAAACCTATAATTAGTCACTATGGAGTTGATAGGAATGAATTATAATAGGTCACAATTTCCATGTAGCCAGGTTGTTGTAAGTCCTCATATCGCGACCGTTCTCTCTCTCTCTCTCTCTCTAGCTAAATGTTACAGCACAGTCTTGAACTTGACATTTCAAGTGAGTCGTGGTATTATACTCGTCGACAATAGAGAAGACTGCTCTTTGAAAGTGCACGCGGACCACAAACAAAACACGAGCAGAGACGTGGCTAGTTAGGCTGGGAACATATTGAGCATTATACAATCTATGTGATAGTTTCTACGAATGGCTTACGCATATAATATTTCCTCTTATATGGAACAGAGGCTTGGACAAGGGAGGCTGGTGATAGGCCACTGTCAAGTGCAAATTTTAAAACATACCAGAGAGATTTTAGAGACAATCAATATTAGTTTAACTTGGTCGATGGTACCAGGTTAGTACGGTTCATTACACTCCCGAGCACACTACCTCACAGCACAGATGTTTCAAATATGTATTACAAAGAACGCTAGTCTTCGTGAACAACTTGTATCATAGTTGTGCTATGGTCAGTGAATGGGCGTGGCAACTCTCACACGACTTGGGCTTCTAATACACCAATCACAGACGTGTGGTTTCTTAGCGGTCGTTTTGTGATTGCCACAATCAAATAAGCCACGCCTCTGCACTAGGAAATCATGAAGTAGAACTGACAATGAGGACATAAACATTGATAATTCAGGTCCCTGTGTATTTCACAAACGTAGCTTAGATGTTATAACTATAGTAGTGGTAAGACTGCAGTGATTGGACCATATCTCTTGGCGAGTTGTGTGAAAACAAGTGGACGGGGAGTGTCAGACGGGACGTGGCCCCGCCTCCTACTAACTCTCTACATTAAGGGTGTTCACATGGCAATGTTGCGTAATTATATATTTGTTCCTTTTATAGACGTTACTTGTGACTAATTTTTCCTCTTGTAAACATTTTTGCCTCTCACCGTTTTTCCGTAGCAGCATGCCGAAGTCAAAATTCACAAGTTACGGGAGCATAGTAATGATAAAACCATGTGTCTTACTAGAATTTAATAGAAGATTGCAGGCTTTCGCGGCCATTGTCAGGCTGGAGCCGCGTCTTGTTGGTGGCTCGTACGGCCCCAGCCCGGAAGCTAAGACAACTAGAATGTAATAATTTACACTGAAATTAGATATTATGGACAATATGCTAAAATATTTAAGAAAAACACACAACAGACCTTTTGTATTTTTTAAAAAATTGCCGTACTTAAAGTAAATTGTCCTCATTTTCAAATTTTTTTTTAAATACAAAGAATCTCATTGTGTGTTTTTAAGTATTTTAGCGTATTGGCCATAATATCACATGTCAGTGTAAATTATTCAGTTCGGGTAAGACAAATGGTTTTTGTTATTACTATGTTCCCGTAACTTGCAAATTTCAACTTTGTCCTGACAATATGGGAAAACTATGAGATTTAAAAAAACAATTTTACAAGGGAAAATGTAGTGACAAGTAGCGTGTATAAAACGAACACTATCTCGTGCAAATACCTAATTATGAATAGTTGCAATATGAGATGATCCTGTGCATCGTACACAACTGGAAATAAATTGTAATTACTGATTACGTGTGATTAATTTGTTATTATTTCTTAAAAGTATGATGATGTAATGCCCCCTCTCAGCTACAAATAGAAACTAAGTGCTTCACCAGCAGGTAGGACATGATCCTTCTAATTGTGCTCTATATACTCGTATTAAACTGTCATGAGTCAGATAGAACGACACGAGCATATATCACTCTCACAAACCTGTTGTAACACGCTGAGGCATGCAATAGCAATATTATCAATGCGAAGGATAGAGTATGTGAATTAACAAACTATTTCTGAGAGTAGCCACCATTTGACTATACATACCAACCATATAAACATTCAAGTAATATTATGGAAACTTTAGTTAGCTAAGTCGCCGCAAAATAAAGAAATCCTTCGTGTTCGTTAAAAAAAAAAAAATTCAATTACAATTCATTTTAACTTCGCGTTTTTATCAAAGACTACAAGAAAAAAAATCTTCACGAATTCAATAATATTTTTGATAGTTCAATACCAATACAGCAGAATGACAGCCTGTAACACATTCATTTAGTTATTAAATAGATTACAAAATTAAACAATACAATATATACACACCAAATGGTATACTACCATGTGCACTTAGTAACTAGGATAACAAAAGTGAACTTAAAGTTTGTTCATGACCAGTAATACAGCTGTGATTCGCACTGCGCTATTAGCAACATTGTACAGGATGTCCACAAATGACTGAAGCGATTTCACGATGTTGCTGTGAGTGCATTTATAAACATGTCGGGATGAATATTGGTAGTCATGCGTAGGATCTCAACAAGTTATAGTGGGTGTTTACAAGTGTTCGCTATGTTGACCCCTTGCGGTCCTGCACACGTCAACCCTATAATCAAGCTCTTCCCAAACATTATGGAGCATGTCCCTGTCACTGCGATCGAAGGCATTCATTATGCGAGCTCGCATGTTCGCTAAATCAACCGGCAAAGAAGACACAAACACCAGATCCTTCACATAGCCCCACACAACAAAGTCTCACGGGATTAGATCTGTGGAGCGCGGAGGTCATGCCAGGAAATGTTGATCATCAATCCCACTACGGCCTATCCATCTGTTTGGCAAACTGTGATTCAGGAATTCACAGACATCGCGATGGAGGAGTGGTGGAGCACCATTCAATTGGTAGATATGGTTCACACTGTCTGTCTCAAGCTGAGGCATGAGTCACTGTTCTAACATGTCCAGATAAATGTGACCTGTTACTGTTTTCTCGCAGAAGAAGAAGGGCACATATATCTTTGATTCGGAGATGGCATAGAAAACCGTGAGTTCTGGAGAGTCACGAATATGCTCAGTAAAGGCAGTGGGATTTTCTGTTCCCCAGATAGGCCTACGCACATTGTGCCTGTTACTGAGCCACTAAGGAAAAGTGTTGCTTCATCACTAAACACAAGTTCATCGCAGAAGTCATCCTGCTCTTCTATAAGTTCTTGCAATCGAGTGCACCACAGAAGCCGGATGGCTTTGTCCACAGGTTTTAGCGTATGGGTTCTGCTTCAGACGTTTCGTTAGAATCTTCCATACAGTCGATCGTGGAATATCCAATTCTCTGCTAGCTTTCACATAGACTTTTTGGGGTTACGCAAGAAACTAGCCCGCACACGCTCGACTGTTTGGTCAGCCACTGGTGGACGGCCCGGTGACTTTCCCTTACAAAGGCCTCCTGTAGTTTTGAACTGTTCGTACCGTCGCCGTATGCAATTAGCATTGAACTTCGTTCTGAGTCGTCATTGAACCGTTTCAACTTAATGACTTGCATGAAATTCAAGGCTTTCTCGCTGTTTGCCGCCATCTTTCTATTGCTGTTCTATGTGCCGAAGAAGGCGGGAATCTGCAATACAGAATAAAACGTGTTGAGTTTCTACTTATGACTCTCAAGTTTCATTCCGATATGTTTGAAAATGCACCCACAGCAACATCACGAAATCGTGCCAATCATTTGTGGACACCCTGTATTTATAAAAGCAGTCAAATCAGTCTAGAAAGTGCGCTATAGTCAAAACTAATATTAAAATATGATATTTGGCAAGTAATCGCAAGCTTACTGTATTGTTCAGTTTGCTACAGTGGCTATTTGCGTTAAAACTGATAAAACGGGTTTCTTAGGAATTTTTATTGTTTAGTTGTGAAATTTTGAGACGACAATGAAAAACTACAACGAGAAGCCCTACAGATGGAGGCGTGCAGTGCATGAAAGTTTGTAAGACTGTATGTACGTGTTGTAATATAGACCTGGGCCTTATTCCACAATAAATTACAAATTATAAGCAAAACATTTGCAGTTAGGCCTACAAATTACTAGTTGTAATAATTTCTGTTCCACTATAAAGTTGACAGCACCTAAGTAAATAAAGACTATTACAAGTTGAAATGACTAGAAACAAACACTGTAGCACGTGAATAGTTCGGAGAGGTAGATTTTCGTGAGAAATAGGAACAGAGATAAACAACATAAACGATGCCCATCAATACTTCGGTACTGTTTCAATAATCGCTCATGCCTTTTCTACCTATTTGTTCCTAAACTGTCATTCTAGTCCTCACTCAACTACAGAGGAATAAATTAATGTATCGTTCAGACATCCAAAATTCCATTCCTATGAGTATATAACTTCATGCAAATTAGTAGTAGTTAGTGCAAATATGTGCAAGAAAGTTCAGTGTAGTGCAATATGCGCAACTTAGTTGTTTTGGGTTAACTTGCCTGGGTTAGGTTAGGTTTGGTTTGAGTTAGTTTCAGTTGGGTGAGGTTGCATAAGGTTAATTTGGGTTAGTTTAGATTGGATTATGTAAAGTTGGATTAGGCTGGGTCGGGTGAGGTTGGGTTAGGTTTGGTTGGGTTACATTTGGTAAGGTTGGGTTAGGTTGTGTAAGGTTAGATTGGCTTAGGGTAGGTGATAGCTAGTGATACTTGGTGCGAGCTAGTGGGGTATAGTGCAAGCAAGGTTGCGTGAAGTTGAATTATATTTGGTTAGGTTTAATTAGGTTATGTTAGATGAGGTTTGGTTAGCTTTAGTGATGTTGGGTGAAAGCTAGTGTAACTTCGTGTAGGATTGAGCAACTAAATGCAATCTAGAGCAATGTAGTGCAAGATAGAGCATGTTAATCCAAGCTGGTGGAACAAATTGCAAGCAAGGTTAGGTAAAGTTGGTTTGGATAACTAGGTTGGGTTAGGTTAGGTAGGGTTGCATTAGGTTGATGTAAGTTAGTATAGGTAAAGTTATGTTGGGTTTGGGGGGGGGGGGTGAATGCTTGTGATACTTGGTGCAAGGTAGTACAACTAAGTTAAAGGTAATGCAATTTCGTGTAACTTAGTGCAAGATAATGCGACTTGGTACAACATAGGGCAACTTAGTGCAGTGTAGTGCAACTTAGTATAACAAAGAACAACTTAGTGAAAGCTAGTGCAACATAATGCTAGTTAGTGTATCGTATTTTATGCTGGCGGAACTTAATGCAAACAAAATTAGGTGAAGTTGGTTTGTGTTATCTAAGTTGGGTTAGGCTAGATTAAGTTGAGGTGGGTGGGGTTTAGTTTGGTTGGCTAAGGTTATGTTGGGTTAGGGTGGGTGAAAACTATTGCTACTTAGTGCAAGCTAGGGCATCTTAGTACAATAAAGAATACTTAGTGCAACTTAGTGCAAAATGATGCAACTTAGTGCAATAAAGGACAATTCAGTGCATATTAGTGCAATATAGTGCATTTTAGTGCAAGATAATGGAAATTAGTGCAAAATGTGCAACTAAGTGCATGCAAGGTTATTTAAAGTTGGTGTGTGTCAGGTTATGTTGGGTTACGATTGGTTGAGTTAGGTTAGGATTGATTGAGTTAGGTTGGGTTAGGTTGAACTTGGTTAAGTTTAGTTAGATAAGGTTAGGTTTAATGATGTTGTTAAGTGGTTTTAGGTTAGTTTGGTTTAAGTTAATTTGAGTTAGCTTTGTTGGGATAGTGTAGGTTAAAGCTAGTGAAACTTTGTGCTAGCTAGTGCAACCTAGTGCAAGAAATAGCAAGTTAGTGCATAAAATGCAAGAAATTGCGTCTTAGCACAAAAAGTGCAATTTAGAGTAAGAAAGTGCAACTTAGTGTAAGAAAGTTCAACTTAGTGTAAAAAGTGCAACTTAGTACAAGAAAGTGCAACTTAGAGTAAGAAAGTGCAACTTAGTGTAAGAAAGTGCAACTTAGTGCAAAAAGTGCAACTTAGTGCAAGAAAGTGCAAATTAGTGCAAGAAAGTGCAACTTAGTGCAAGAAAGTAACTTATTGCAAGATAGTGCACTCAGTGTAATCAGGCGTAGGTTGAATTAGGGAGGATGCAAATGAGTGCAACTTATTGCAATATTGTGCAACTTGATGCTGGTGAAACTTAATGGAAGAAAGATTAGGTGAATTTGGTTTGGATGTTGGGTTAGGTTAGGTTATGTTAGGGTAAGTTTGTTTGCATAAGGGTTAGTTATGGTTAGGTTAGATTGGGTAGGAGTGTGTTGGGTTACGTTGATTTAGGGTATGTTATGTTAGAATGAGTTAGGATTGGTGCAAGCTAGTGACACTTGGTGCAAGCTAGTGCAACAAAGTGAAAGTTAGTGCAACTTAGTGAAAGCTAGTGCAACTTAGTGCAAGATAGTGACATAGTGCATGGAAGTACAACTTAGTGTAAGCAAGGTTAGGTGAAGTTGGTATATGTTAGGATAGGATTTGTTAGGTTCGGTTAGATTGGTTTAGGTTAGGTTGGTTTAGGTTATATTGGGTTAGGTTAGGTTGGATTAGGGTAGGTTGGATTAGGGTAGGTTGGATTAGGGGTTGGATTAGGTTAGGTTATGTTAGATTGGGTTAGGTTGGGTTAGTTTAGGTTTTGTTAGGTTAGTTTGGGTTTGGTTGGGTTAGGTTAGGTTGGGTTAAGTTAGGTTGGGTTAAGTTAAGTTGGGTTAAGTTAGGTTGGGTTGGGTTAGATTGGCTTAGGTTGGGTCAGGGTACGTTGGATTAGGTTAGGTTAGGTTGGGTAATGTTAGATTGGGTTAGGTTGGGTTAGGTTAGGTTGGGTTAGGTTAGGTTGGGTTAGGTTAGGTTCGGTTAGGTTAGGTTGGGTTAGGTTAGGTTGGGTTAAGGTTAGGTTGGGTTAAGGTAAGGTTGGGTTAAGGTTAGGTTAGGTTGGGTTGGTTTGGTTAGGTTGGGTTAGGTTAGATTGAGTTAGGTTAAATTGGGTTAGGTTAGGTTGGGTTATGATAGGTTGTGTTAGATTATTTTGGTTTAGGTTAGATTGGGTTAGGTTAGGTTGGGTTAGGTTAGATTGGGTTAGGTTACGTTACTTTGGGTTAGGTTGGATTGAGTTAGGTTATGTTGGGTTAGGTTAGGTTTTGTAAGAATGGGTTAGGGTGTGTGTAAGTTAGTGACACATGCAAGGTAGTACAACTTAGTGAAAACCAAATTTAATTAGTGCAAAATAGTGGTTCTTAGTGTATGGATGTGCAATTTAGTGAAAGAATTGTAACCTAGTGCTAGCAAGGTTAGGTGAGAATACAACTTAGCATTTTCAGATTGAAAATCGGTTAACTCATTACAGAGAAAATCAAGAAATAAAATCATCTTATTTTGGTGCTGCCCCGTGGTGGTATCATGCACAATTATTATGTGGACATTTAGCTAAGAGAAATAACCATTACAAGTGAACATAATAGACAAAACAATTACTCTAAAAGTTATTTTTTAAAACATGCCTAATTTTATAAAGTTTTATCATTACATTATTGTAACACTGTTAAAGTAACAATATACTTAAAGACAGTGGAAAATCACGGGAAAAGTTAACTAGACTCCAACATGCTATATATAACACACGGCACTGGCTGTAGTTTATTAGAAGTATTGTTTGTCTCTTCAGCAAACTCAGAAGTGTACAGCTTGAACACACAACGTGTGTGATTTGACGCTAAACTTTTTACACGTGTCACGATTAATATACTACACTTTATTGCCGACTATGTTAAACATTTTCGCGATTTTCCGGTGTCTCTAAATATACATTGTACGGTAGCTTTGCAAGCTTAAGTGCGAAGTTCCCTTGACATCGAGTTTTTAATCTTCTCCATATCGCAAGGTCTATATTAATTATTTAAAAAGAAAGCTATGTAGGAAATAGAGTTCGTGTTAACAGTAATTGTAAGATCACATTCGTTTACGTATCTTTGCTGGTACCAATTTCTCTTGAGATTAACAAATCTGTTAAGTAATGCTTATGTCAGTACTAGCTCTGAATGCCTAAATTAAGTCATGTAAATGTCTTAGAAGTAAGCAAACGTAAAATCAATGACTTTAGAAAACTACGTCCTCAACAGTAAACTGTAACGGCCCGTACTACACACATCGTGGTGTAATAAACATACTTGTAGCAGTGAAGTGAGCTACAGTTGAAGTATATATGTGACTGTCATTTACACACATATATTGTAAGATGGTGTTGCACAACACGTGCCAACAATTACCTGTGTGTAGGCAACCATTCACCTTCTACGTAGTGTGGGGTTGCAGATGTTGCAGGCGGTGGCTATACATCACTGTTCAGTACATGCCTAACCGAACTAGCAACTAAATAAATACTTAACTATCATGTACACGATGATTGTATTAAATCATGCCATTACTATTTGCTCGAGGTGGGCATTGTCCTACAACATGATGCCAGATAAAACACTGTCTCTGACCGCATGCTCGTGCTACTTTTAAGACACAGGCTTATCAATATTGTGCCGTTCTTTTTGTTTACTCGTAATTGTCTTAAGAGTTAAGCTAGTTAATTAACAGTGTGTGCTAGATAAACAAACGCTCAAAACTACAACTAAAATCCATGCGTTTTTGAAGTCAATATGTAAAAAGTACAAACTAACAATCCTAGATAATTATATTAGTCAACTTAGTGAGCAAACATCTACCAGAATGACGCATTTGTTAAGGGCTCCGCCTACCGGCGCGTGAGAGGCTCAAAAGTGACGGAGCAGTAAGGTCGACCTTGAAGCGCACATCAAATGCCGCGTCGCCTCAACGAGTCAAGCGCTGAACTAGCGTGCAAGCTTCCCGCCGAACAGTTTTTACTATGGGACACTAAGCGGTATATAATGTTATTGGTGGAAAGTCTGTAACTAAGTTCAGTACAGGTCGTAACCTGAGTTTCAAGTACATCCGGTTAGTACATTTTGAAGTACGGCAGTCTGAATTGGCCGTTTTTTGCTATGTTGGAGGACTTAGAAACAGAGTTTTTAACGAGCCTGGCGTCTTAACAATGAGGTTCCGACCTTGTATGAAGTTTGTTTTCTTTTCGTACGTTGGCACAATGGGCAGAAGTGGAATAGTTTCGTAGAAGAAACCTGTTTACGAACACGCTGCGTGTGGTAGGCGGCCGTCTTAAGTGTGATATCTTACGACGCAATTAAATGTACGAGATTTCGGCGCCAGAGATTGTTCTTCAGATATGCCTATAATGTTACTCGTAAAACATTTTTGCTCAGAAATTTGGCAAAATTTTTGCTAAAGGTTACGGTTTTGATATTTTAGCAGATTAGAATGGAGAGACGTATGTGATGTAATGTTGTAGGATCATGAAGATGACGCTCGATGACTACGAGAAGTACCTGGCTGACCTCAGTAAGAACAAGAAAGTAGATCTACAAGAGATGAAGAGAAAGATGGCGGCCTGTGGTACGCCAGGTCTTACTTCTAACTCGGTAAGGTTATCGCACTTACTATTGTTCTCATCTCTCATACTACCGTCGTACCTAAGTACAGAGACTGTCAGGTACTGTTCACTTGTCTACACAGGCAAGGAAGGCTGTGCAGAGACACAACTGTACTGCAAAGTTATTTACTTTGCTGTAAACAAATATTGTCCTAAAGCAAAGCAATTGAGGGAAACTTGTGTTATGTGTCACATGTTTTCTTATAAATTTTCTTGGAAAATAAGTTTATTTGTAGTGAATATATATATTTTTAACATAAATATTGTGTTTAAAAATATCTCATTTATCTTGACTATAAAACTATATTAATAACAGGACAATTTTTGTTGTCATAGCTGTAAGTTTCAAGGGCATGGTCTGGTCTGCAGCAATTTTCAGCGTCTCATTTTTATAATTGCGCCAGAAATTTTTTTATTATTTTAGACGTAAATTATGACTCAATTAATTTTTCCTCTTACAAAACTATTTTATCACTCATAACTTTGTATTTTAAATATTGTTGAATTTTTGTAATTCTTACTTATATTTTCAGTAGTTTTATTTGAATACTATTTTTTTTTTGTATTTGTCAACTTGTAGCCTGCAACATTGTTATTCACTAAGAATTTTCCAAGTCTATTATGTCAGTTTTTTTAGTGGTGTACATCTACCGTAACATGCGAATTTTTACGTTTACGAACCATTACGCAAAAAGTATGACAGGAAAACATTTCATAAAGACAAAATTGTGTCACTATATATATATGAGGAAAAATATTTGTGTAAATTGTTGAAGACCTTGGCCTTAAACAAAAAATGTTCGTTGCGGCAAAGTAAGTTAGCAGTGACTAAGTAATATTGAAAGAAATATCGTGCAAAGTGAAGAAATGCTACGTATGTGATAGTATAGTATATAGCGTGCAAGCTGCGTGGTGTTGGTTGTAGTCGAGTCACGTGAAGCTCTCTACAAGCGATCAATGCTACCAACTACACCCTCTCTACCCCTGCTCCACACTTATATATGCCTGCTGCAGTCATTACAAACACTTCCCCTACCTCCTAGCACTTCAGCACTCCTAGTCTCTTGACATTATACCTAGCCAGCTGCTGTGCTCACATTCTCTACCATGCTGCGTACATTATAAACACTGCACTGATCCGTGGCCCGACATTTTTATTTAAGTTCTGTTTTTAAAATGTTTTGAGTTTTTTTTACACCAATGCGAAATAAAACCAGATGTTACGACCTTATTAACGGACAATAAAATCAACTTGTACGGCGTGTGCGTGAGTGAATTGAGTGACGTCATTAATAATGAATTATACTAACTCAGGGACAGGAATATTTCTCAACAGTTGGCTGCTCCAGTCAGCAGACCTCGTCTCATGTAGCTCGGAACCACGGTCGTAGAAGAACAGGTCTGGACACTCGCCTGGATATTTGACCCCCTTGTTGTTTGGCTGTAGTTCACCAAGTTACCGAGAATATTGTGTTTTATTGGCGCTGATGTTACGGCGGTCGGACTAAACTCCGCCCACTTCCTTTCCGCTAAGATAAACAATTTATCAAAACGTATTTTTTATCAACTTATGAAATACTTTCTTCGCTCACAAATTTAAGAAAAGGCTCCAGCAATCTTAATTTACTTTATAAATTTAACAATGGAAAAAAGTGGACAGCGTTTGCGTCCGACCGCCCGGAAAACAGCGCCAAAAAGTACGACAATCTCGGTAACTTGACGAACTACAGCCAAACAACAAGGGGGTCAAGCAAAATACATTGTTAGATAGGCGAGTGTCCAGACCTGTTCTTCTACGACCGTGCTCGGAACTAAACATCCTGTTAACTGCATTATCTGGAAACAAGTCAAGTTCACGGTCTATGAAGGTAGAGGTCTTGACACTGAGGAATAAAATGTGACTCCCGTTATATCGCCGAACGCTAGTATAATTTACTGGAAGATTTGTCTTGTTTTATATTTGGCGTACGTAGCTTAAAATGTGAAGATGCTATCGGAATTCTGTGTACGATATGGAAGAAAAAAAATTGAAATATAATTTTGTATTGGAACACTTTATTCAACTGTATAATTAAGTTTTTCAATCTTTTACATGTAGACACACATTGCAACGATTCTAAAATTTTGTAGGGCAGGAAATAATAGAGTTTGTTCGGATGTGTTTACTAAAACAACACATAATTTTTTTTTTCACACGACTTAAACAGTTCTACACATGCCAATGCATTTGTGGACATGATACATATATCTGCAATACTAGCTTACCATATTTACATAATTTTATATAGATAATTGTAAAAACAGTAACACTGCCAGATGTAAACAAGGTAAATGTTCCACTAAATGACTACTAGCGCTCGGCGACATGAAGGAGTCACTTTCTCTTGCTGGAGAGCATAGGCAGTGGCAAGACCTCTCCCTCTTAGACCGTGGTCAAGTTTCATGTCAGGCTGCTCAGTTCGCTGTCAAGAAATATTGATTTCAGAAAAGGAAAAAATAATATAAAAAAAACTTATTATTTGTTTGAACTCTGTTGTTTCTTACAGAGAGTTATTTTTTTCTGGTAATACTATTTTCTTGTAGAAAAGAGAATAACATATACACGAAATGCCACACACTGCTACTTGGCCAAAGTTGAACAAGTGTAACGCTCTGCTATTGGCTGGAGTTGCACGCAGTGTCACACACTGCTATTGGCCGGAGTTGCACGCAGTGTCACACACTGCTATTGGCCGGAGTTGCTCGAAGGGTCACACACTGCTATTGGCCGGAGTTGCTCGAAGTGTCACACACTGCTATTGGCCAAAGTTGAACAAGTGTAACGCTCTGCTATTGGCTAGAGTTGCACGCAGTGTCACACACTGCTATTGGCCGGAGTTGCTCGAAGGGTCACACACTGCTATTGGCCGGAGTTGCTCGAAGTGTCACACACTGCTACTTGGCCAAAGTTGAACAAGTGTAACGCTCTGCTATTGGCTGGAGTTGCACGCAGTGTCACACACTGCTATTGGCCGGAGTTGCTCGAAGGGTCACACACTGCTATTGGCCGGAGTTGCTCGAAGTGTCACACACTGCTATTGGCCGGAGTTGCTCGAAGTGTCACACACAGCTATTG
>PNEQ01062059.1:0-24455 GCA_003012365.1 Medauroidea extradentata | reverse complement strand
GTTTATTTTTAAATATATCGGCACATATTCTACCATTGCACCTTGCTTCTGTTGCATCTTTACTAGTATAAAATCAGGGGTGGGGTTATACAAGGAATATTTATTTTTCTTAAATCGAGTATTAAAAATTGGGGGGTGGGGCTATACACGGAGGGGGGCTATACACGAGTAAATACGGTATCTATTAATAGTCGTCAATATTATCTCACTGAAAGGTAAAATAGAATTAGGTATATAACAATTAGTTATTTATTCCTATCTGTTTACTCCATTGAAAGTATTGGACTAACTTAAAATTATTGTGAATGTGAATATTTGCAAATTTCACACCTGTATTAACAACTGTTAATTGATGTACAGTAGAACCCTGATTTAACGAAATACCATGGGACCCGAAAATGTTTACTCTAAATCGATGTTTCGTTAAATCCGACTTCAACCCCCCCCCCCTTCCACCCAAAAAAAGTTAAATTCTCTGGCATATTTCATTGGAATTTAAAGTAATTGTAAAAAAGCATATTGGCTCAAAACAATAACAAAACGCAATTACAGTCAATAGGTAAGCCACAGCCATGAAAAAAAGAAAAAATTGGAGAAAAATCTTCCACTGGAACGCTAGACGAGCGTGCGCGTGGTGAGTTAGGCCGTCCTTGTGCGCGCAATAAACGCGTGAGAAGTGATGACTAACACAGCCGAGCCTTCAATATTTCCGTCTCTCTCAGGTCCACTCCACCAACAAAATTACGGAAACTCCAATGAAAAATAGTAAAAAAATATTTCATGTTGAAATCTGAATTAAAAGTTTGCGAGACAATGGTAAAATAATAATAAAATATGCGCGGTGGCTGCGGCAGCCATTGTAGCTTGTATGCAGACGTGCTCGTGAAACAAACTCGTGTTGGTCTGCATCGGAGAAACAAATTATTTATTTTTACGGTAATAAATGCGTTGTAAAAAGTCTGCATAAATAATAATTCTTATTTTTTAATAAACTCACTTGTTTTATCACGGGACGCGATCGTAAATTATCACGCTGCACACCACTGCATTCTATCGGTAATAGAATTTAATCAGTAGAGCACGCGGCACTGCAGCACATTCTAACGGAGACCCGAAGCACTATCTGTGAATTAGTTCTTGCACTGTCCACTGCCGTGCTGGGGAGACTGGGTACCTAGATGCTCCTTTACTCGCCAGCCGCCAGGATGAGGATCTAGGCACGCGTTTGTTGTAACACAGCGTCGCTCGCTCGGCGGCGCGTTCGTATCTCAAAATCACTCCCGCGGCTAAAGTTTTCAACGAATTTTAACGAATTTTTTTTGTTTCTCTACTGAGAAATAAGTATATACTGCAGTCGGTGATAGTATTTTTAAAGGACTTAACTTAAAATTAATATTCAATTTTGTCAAAGTCAGTGAATTATTTAATACATTTTCTGTTATTTTTTGAAAGTTCCTAAAAATCCTTTCCTTAAATGGCTGTTTTCGTTATTCCCGAGTTCATTAAATCGGGGCTCTACTGTATTCACAAATGTTATCATATTTCGCACTGTTATTTGTCATGTCAAGTGTTACTAGTACTGTCATACTGAAGCCACTGGCCTGTCAGGAAATAAGAATGAAGTGGACACCCCTATACGCCATTCTCTATGAGGACAGTAGATAACGGCCATGAAGCGGTCACTCGTTCCAGGGACGGCTGCCAGACACCCCCTCTTTACCCGCCAGCACAAAATGACCCACAGCCACAATCCTCCGTCTCTCCCAGTTCTGTTACCAGCAGCAATGTTACCAACCTAAACGATGAGTGCAAGCTACCAACAATACAGCTTTCACGAAGGTAGGTCATTTAAATGTCAAGTCACTCATGAGATGTGTCGACGATGTTCGCGACATAATTATTCAGGACAACTACAGTGCGTTCGCCGTTACTGAAAGCTGGTTACGGCCAGAAATCCCTAACCATCTCGTGAATATAACCAGTTATACCTTGTACCTTGCTAAGACGCGACAGAATGACTGGCAAGTCAGGCGGAGGTGTTTGTTTCTATGTAAGCGATAGCATTCGTTTTAAGAAAATAGAGCTGGGTAACGTTTCGGACACTCCAATTGAGCAATTATGGGTTGAATTGCATAATAAGACAAAACAATCGCTGTCAGCGTTTTATACAAGCCACCTAATATTTCTTACAAAGAATTCGCACACCTAGAACTCACAATCGAGCACCTCTTGCAAAAATTCTAAGACATTATTCTTATGGGCGATTTCAACATTAATATGCTTAGATCAAAGAGTAGTGACGCAAAATTCTTAAACAAAACACAAAGATGTCTGACACAAACAGAAAAAACAACAAACAACACAAACGATGAGATGAAATAAAATACAGTAGTTTTCCAAACAGTCAGTACTTTGTGTTTTGTTTAGTCTCATCGCTGTGTCGTTTGCTGTATTTCTGTTCGTGTTTTTGTTTCGTCTCCTCATTGTGTCGCTTGTCAACTTAGGTCTCTTTTTTATATTTTTGTTATTTCTTTTATTTTCTGTTTGTTCCTTGTTTTATCTGACCAGAATCCAGTTTTGGAATTTCATGTTGTGTATGTATCCTGATGACTAAAGCATACTCTGGTTTTCTTGTCTTATTTTTATTTTTAGTTTTCTTTTGACAGTCATTTGTTTCGCAATGGAGTATGTCCAAGCAAATAAATCCAGTCATGCACTCCCATTGCACAGTTCTTTCAAAGATCATTAAATGTAATCGCTGTATATTTTGCACATGGGAAGCGAAAGTAAGATAATGGGAGTTGGAAGGAGCTTTCTGTTTGACCAATGAACGAGTATTTGTTGAGCAACAATTGTTGAGCAGGATATGTGAACAGTGGGGGGTGCAAGTGTGGCAAAGAGGTACAGTTAAATTTAAAGGTGCGGAGGAGCAGGAAAGTGAAAGTGATTGTTGGTCAGTGGAGAGGAAAGTCGAGAAATGGAGTGTGGTTGAGTGTCACAAGAAAAAGGGGGTGCAGGAATGGTGAAGGGGTAAGGTGAAATTTAAAAGGTAACAAGTCTGTAAGAGTTTGTAAATGCAAGAATTGGTAAATTCAAGGGTAATTATGTGTCTCTCTGTATTTTGGATTAAATGTGTATTTTGATAATGTGTAATTTTTCTTAGTCTCATGTAACAGCAGAACTTACCCGGCTGTTGAGGAACAGTTAATACAAATTGCCTCTATTTGTTGATGTTTCACTGCCTATCAATATCACAGTTTTCAATACAACACACATACACACTTTGTCACGTAATTTAATATTTGCTAAGCTGTAATAGTTTTGTTGGAACTTGATTTGTTTTGTCACTCTGTGGTTGTGGTTGCCAGGCAGGGCCACAACAGAGTTGTAATTTTGTTTGCTAACACACAGTAATATTTGAAAGTAATTTAAATGACACTAAGTACATTATGTTATGAGGTTTTAATTTTGAGTGATGATATCTCAGTTTAAAGGTTTTGAGTAGTTGAAGTAATTTTTTTAACATTTTAAGATAATTGGTGAATATTTATCTGGCTTAGGTCACCTCTGGATTCCGTGGCCGTGGTTTTGGCTCAGTAATCCAAGTAATGATAAGGATGTCTACAGGATGCCTCGTCGTTGTCCAATGGGCATACCTAATGTTTGATTCGTATTTTGTTGTGTATATGCCACCTTGTCGTTGTCCAAAGGGTGTGTTTAATCTTGTTTCATGTTGTATTTCTACAGGGTACCTCGTCGTTGATCCAAAGGGCACGCCTGATTGTGATATTTGATTTGTTGTGTTACGCCACTTTGTCGTTGTTCCAAAGGGTGTGCTTAGTTTTTTTTTAAGTGTTTATAGAGTTTTTTGTGGGTGATGATTCATAGTTTGAGATGAGCTAATCCAGACTGTAATGAGATTTTCTTATGAGCTTTGGTGATTTGTAAGTTGAGTGAGTAAGTTATAAAGTTTTTAATGCATTAAGTAGTATTTTCAAGGAGGCTAATTTAAAGCAGTAATATTTTTGTGATAGAGATAATAAGTTTGTGTGAATATGGATTTTCTTTGTGCTCAGTGTCTTTGCTTACATGTAAACATAATTTACTATTATTCTTGAGCTGTGGTCATGTGTATATTGCTGTTTCCTCGCAGTGCAGTCACGTATTTAAAGGAGTAAAATGGAAACTGGGGATGTGCACCCAGTCATTTGATGTGCTAAACCGAATTTGGGTAATTATGAAAACTGGGTGGTTGCTGTTTTACGTTAATTAAGAATTGATATGACTTTTGGTTTAGTCGGTAACAGCCGATCACAACTGGACGAGAGGGAATCGTCAAGGCATGCATTCCGCAACTGTGATTTTTACTGCCTGTTAGTTAATCACTTTCAAAACAACATACTTTTGCACTTTTAACACTTAATTAATTTTATTTTGCAGATGTGTTTGTTTTTTATTTTTCTGTTTGTTGTGGTTGCTGGCAGGACCATAACTGAGATTAAGAGTTAGTATTTTGCACACAAAGTAACACATTTAATTTAGCACTGAGTACATTGTTGTGAGTTTGTTTGTTCTAGTGGAGGATCTTACAGTGCAATATAAGTTTTGATAATTTTAATCAACTGTCTGTAACTGTCTGGCTTAGGTCACCTTTCTTTTCAGTGGCCGTGATTTGGCTCTTTGGTTTTGAGCACACATTATTGAGGTGATTTTTAATTTTGAGCAGGATGCCTCGTCGTCGTCCAATAGCTGATTATATGGTTGAGCCGTTTTCAGTAGAAATGACTCCCAAAATAAGTTACCAACTCCAAATACACAAGGGCCAAGAAAAAAACCATGTCCACAAAACCAACGCTTATAGCTCATTAGTGACTAGGACTTTGTTTGACACATCGTTCTTGAGCAAAGAAAACACAAAATAGTTTAAATCTCATGTATTAACCAATTCCAGAAGTAATTCTCCTATACACAAGAGTTACATTCGTGTCCGCAACATGCCATTAAATATCCATGAACACTGATAAAATGACCATTTATATTACAATGCATAAAGAATCTCTCATATTATCGATGAGCCTGATGTACATACAAGTGCACTTTAATCCACTCCTTTGACCATCGCCCCCATTTGACTCGTGGGCAGCTATGCTTTACCACTCACTCACTAATGCTCGCCATGTTTCCTCCCCAAAAATATGGAGTTATTTTCACAAAGTTAAAACCGTTTGGGCCCAGAAATCGATCTGTTGCGTCCCGCATGCGGTGTTAAACCAAGCGCGAGCTATCACTCACTACAGTGCCGTCGCTAAAGACTTCGACAGCCCAACTGCCAGTGTGATCCAATTTACACTCACTCGGGAAGGTGACGAGGGAAACTGTCCCCTAAGGGAATTGGTCACTCACCAAAATCCTCGATGATCCTTATCAGGTAAGGACTCTCACCACTCCCGGAGCAGAAGAGATCACTTAAAGTCCTCCTTCAGCACAAGCTGCGCTTGCGTACTTCTCGCCCCCCCCTGCTCATCCATTCTTCTACCGTGCAAACCGCCAACCAAGGCACAAGCCCAAATCCCGGAGCTCGTGAAGTGAGCTGCTCGACTTCCCACCTGAGAGTGACTCCTCTCTCTACGCGCCGCGACGCCGCGACACCGCGGCACGCTCGCCTCGCTAGCGCCCCTGCCGCCGGCCGGCGGAACTCGACCCCCCCTCCCTCCAGGTCCCCCCCTCCATGGCCAGTGGAGCGGAAGGTCCGGCGGGGAAGAGGAGGCCAAGGCACCGTCAACCGGGGTGATCCCTCTCTCATTAAGAGGCGGCCGAAGCCAGCCTCGGGGTTCAAATCAAATAGGGGCAAACAGACACGCTGCTCTAGGCCCCAGAAACTCAAAACCCACGAAAACCCTACAAAAGAAACTAAAGAAACTCAAACCCCACAGTAAGGCAAACCCAAGAAAAACCTACCTAAGAAACAAGAGCACCCGTTCATGGTACTGATATTTTGTTGTAAGAAAGGCACTCGGTCGTTGGTCCAAAGGGTCAGCCATACGTCTTTTGTTTTTTTGCAGGGTGCCTCGTCGTCATCCAATGGGTACACCTGAGTATACGTTAATTGTGTTTGATTGCCACTCCGTCGTTGTCCAAAGAGTGTGCTGGTTTTTTAAAAATGTTGAGCAATTTGTGTGTTTCAAGCTTGTTTCAAGCTTGTTTCAAGATGACCTAACCCAGATTGTTATCAATGTAAATTTTTCTTATGAAGAGATAAAGTAAAGTTTTTGCTAATTATTATTTACTTGTGATTTGCTTTAGAATGTTGATTGACGTTGATGAGTTTAGAGAATTTTGAAGTAATTATATTTAATGTTGTGTTTGGTTGTTTGGATTTTGCTTTGTGCTCAGTGGTTCATTGCCGACATATACACATAGCTAAGTTTTATAGGAGTTGCCGTGATGTGTTTTTTGGGGTTTCCTGGCAGTGCAGTTGTGTATATTTGAAAATTTAATAAGACTACATAGTATATGATGACGGATTTTAAAGGTTTCAGTTGTAATGTAATGTTCTTTGTTTGTTTTCTTCTGATGTTAAATTTTGCAATTTTCATATTGTAAATTGTAAAGCACAAGGTTTGCTGCAGTTCTGTGTACTGTTACTGTGCTAACTGTGATGCTTCTGTTTTTGGTGATTTTAATGATGTTTCTGTACCGTGTGTTTTACTGTTCATTTGTTTGCTGCTGTAATGTGATGCTCTTTTCAGTTTTTCTTAATGTATTTTTGACAATTGTGTCTGTGATAACCTGCAGGTCTGTACACTGTACTTGACACACAGAGGATTGTGGGGACAACCTCTGCATGTCAAATGGGGGGTTGTGAGGCGGTCCACCCACCACTTAGGCCTTACTATTTCCTGTTTATTTTATTTATTTCCTTATGTTTGATTTATTGAATTTGTTATTATCTATTTAATTATTTTGAGGTATTGTTGACAGGATTTCGGTAAGATATTGTTTGGCATTTATTCTGTTATCAGTTTTGAATTTGTTAAATTTTATATTTAATTTGGTTTGTTTAGGTTAAGGCTACTTTGTATTTTAAATTTTATATTATCACTTGCAGTTTACTTTGTATTGTAACTCAGAGCTGGGTGTATTGTTGGCTAGTTCTGTTTGATGGCAGAGTTGTGCCTACCCAGTTCTTGGAATCGCTATATTTAGATTTTACCATTTTTTAATACTTTTACTTTTAACTAAGTGCACATGCGCCGCCGCTCGTGAGTGTGCGAGAGAGACGGTGATATGTTTGCACGGGCTGGCTAGGGCCAATGAAAGGACATGCAGTTCAAATTTGTTAAAAATTATGTTGTAAATTATTATGTATTTTTGGTTTTCAAAGCAATATTTTCACTTTACAGATTCTTTAAAGTATAAAGTTTGTAATTTACCTTTGTATTTAATTTAGTGTTAATTTTCCGTTACATTTTTACTTTGGTGCGCTGGGTGGCCGCTAGAGGCGCTGCAGGGAGAGAGCAAGCTTCGCGGGGTCGGCCATGTTTACTTGTTGTCTAGTTGCAGACGAAGATGAGTGTGTTGAACGGTGCGTGGGCTGTGTAGGAGCAAGGTGGCGGAGCAGCTATGTATACTTAGTAGTTAATCTTTCAGTGCTTTGGTCGCTGAGTGGATGGCTCATACGTTCACGAGTATGGTATAATTAAGAGGTCGTGGCTTGTTTTGGTCTTTTGAAACCTTGTTTGAAATCTTTTAAGTTTTTGGGGTTAAGCTGTTCTCTCCCGGGAGCATCAGGCTTTGACAATGATGAAGACTTATATGACTGAAATCTAAAACTTCAGCATGTAAAGTTGAATTTTTAAAGTTATTTAATAAAACAGTCACGTCAACAAGCTTTTTATTTTTTGATTAGACTGCTGCAAATATATTATGGACCACTATACGATCACAACTGGCCACTAGCAACTAAGTAGTTTCATTCAGCAGCTCACCTAGACGCGTTACAGTTCTGCCGTGACCAGGATATATGGTCCAGTAATGTATGTAACTTCATCCAGACGCCCGACGCGCTACATTTTAGGTGCCGTGACCAGGATTTATGGTCGACAACAATGTAAGTTAGCTTTATCATTTAGACGCCGAGACGCGCTACAAGACGGTTGCTTAATAAGTGCAGTTTTTAAGTCCCGTACCTTATCTTTTCTTGATTTGTCTTGATACTGATCATATTTTTCGCAACGTGTTTCATAATGGCGTCTAAAATTGTACTCCTTCGCGACACTAATACTTTGACTGCATATCAAACACGTAATTTTACCTCTGTTTTCGCAACACAAGTAAGCAAGTTCCCATCTTTCTTGGAATACGCTATGTCCACTTCGATTGTTCGCGTGTTAGATTTTGAGAGTGACATTTCCCTTTTGAAAGTACTCACAAGAAAACACTGATTGCACGCACACAAAAATGCATACCTCCAACAGCTGTAACTGTGAATGGTAAACTAACGTGTACAAAGTACTCGCAATAGTGAATGCTTTGTTGATATGCAGGTATCGATTGTGATCGGAAAAGTGAGCAACGAAGACGATTCAATTACTCGTCGGCGGTCTGATTTTTTTAATACGGAAAAGCGAGAAAAAAATACCGCCACATTGCACATTAGATAATGGGAGTTCTTTTCGTAAATTAGCATTGCATTACTAACTCAGTTTTATCATTGTAAGATTAAATAAACACAAAAAAAAAACTTATGTTCGTTTAAAATTTCACAGTTAAATTGAGTAGCAAAAAATATAGAAGTGGTTCGGGGGCCGCATTTCACAGATATAGGGGCCGCGTATTTGACATGCGTGGTCTAGGGCATACAGTTTATACTCAACACACACCTGAATTAAATGTGAGCTTGTTCCGGATCCAAAGGGTAGTTGTAGGAAAATGTATCCGTACAATTTTTTGTTGAAATACTGGAATAAATTCCAGAAGTAGATGTCGTCAATCTCGAAGTTATTCCAGTTATATCTGGGATGTCGCTTTGTTGAACGATCAGTCGTGGACGATGTGGATGTGTTGAGCGGACCCTTTGGGTCTTGGGGCGAGTTTTAGTGCCCTGTTAGTATTTTAGTGATGTTTCTTTTGGAGTTTAGTCAGGGTTGAGTTGAATTCCTTCATTCCTGTGGATTTGCTTGGCTGGTAAATGGTTTTGAGGGAAGGGTCGCCCCGGTTGACGGCGCTGTGTTTTCCCCTTCCCCGCCGGTCCTGCTTCTCCACTGGCCATGGAGGGGAGGGCCTGGAGGGGGGGGAGACCTAGTTCCGTCTGCCGAGGGTAGGGGCGCTGGGGAAGCGGGCCGATGACTCGCGACGCGAGTGGAAGACGCTCACTCTAGTTCAGGTCTAGGTGGAGTAAACATCAGAGGCACTAGAAGCCTGAGAATGTTTAATGGTGAACCGAGGGGCCTGGAATGAGCTACAAGGCGATAGGCAGCTAGCAGGACGGTCGCGGGTTGCGTGCGACCGAGTGAACGAGAGCATCCTGTGTGTAAGGATCGTCTAGCAGTGACTCGTTTTAAGAGTAGCTGGTACTGCTACTGCGGTTGGCGGATTTACGGTGAGTCTTCCCGTCCCTCAAAAAACGATGGGGCCCAATGACCAGTGGTGCGAATGTTCCGTAATTTGAGATTGAGGAGGTACATTTGGGGAGTTAATTGCCTGGTAAAGGCCTCTGAAACCAGTAGTGGACGGGCGTCGGTCAAGTTGGGTCGTCAAGTTGGTGTGCACAATACAAGACGTCGGGGGAGCTTCAAATAAAGACGGGGTCGGTAACTTTCGCTAATTATTCACAAATCCGTTGAGCTAAAGAGGGGCGTGAATGGTGTGAATGAGGTTGACTAAAAGTAATTAATAGATCAATGTACAAGATCGTGGTAAGGATTGTGTGTGGAGAGAACGATTCAACTCGGCCTTGAAATGATTATAAAGAGGTATTTAATTAGTGCAATGAGCCAAATTGGCGATTGAATTATGTTTTTTTTTGTATTTTGTGTAAAGTGGGCATTAAATGCAAGTTCTTCACTTAACTAGTTTGTTTTCTTTGCTCGAGAGTGAACCTTTAAGTAACTTGCTATAAGAATGTATGGTTTCTTGTTAGGAGGGGATTTGCCCCGTAAGTATTGGAAGCCTTCAGTATGCGTATTGAAAGAAGTTAATGTGCGACCGGCCTTCAGCATCTTGGGTCTCTTAGTGTAAGACCGGCTCAGTGTGACCCATTTTCGTCGATACAGCTGACAAAGACATCGGCATGTGTGTGGTGGTATATGAGACAATCCATCAGGTCGTGATTCTTGTCGTTGCAGCAATTCTCGACATATTCTACAAGTGTCTGTAGAGGTACAACAGGGGATGATATCGTGAAGGATCTTTGGTCTTGTAATGCGGCGTGAAACTCCGACCATGTCATTGAAGGTAAATCTATGTTTTGTATCTGTTGGATTGCACCCAGAATTTTCGACAGTTAAAGACAAGACTGGAATTCTATTTTCTGAAGCTTGTCGGCCAGCAAAGTAAGTGTTTGCAAAGGAGAGAAATATTGAAGAATCCATATAGGGGAAATAATATGGAAGAATGAAATGATGAATTCATTTATACTATTGGAAGTTTGAGCTGAAGTTCTAGCTCTTTTTAATGTATTCGGAATATTTTGCTGCTTCCTGCGTTTAGGAATGTATGTGGATTCTTCCTATGTATGCTCCGATGGCATAACATCTATTATGACGTCTTCTGTCGAAGAAGATGGTGGATCAATATAATTCACGTCCGCCATGAAACTGCAGGTGCACCCTTTCTACAGCGTAGCTGGAGCATTACATGTGTTAGTTATATATTTTTTTAACCTGTTGATTGTTGTAAAAACTGCAGGAGATACACAAGCATGTATTACATCATCGTCTGTATATATATATATATATATATATATATATATATATATATATATATATATATATATATATATATATATATATATATATATATATATATATATATATATATATATATATATATATATATATATATATATATATATATATATATATATATATATATATATATATATATATGATGATATCCTTTGTTCAAGAATGTTAACTTTACGTCTGTATTTTCTATACTTCGGACTCGTTCTAATCCCGTACGTTTTATTATTTGTTCTCTTGCTACCAAGTGTGCAGCACAGTCTTGTAATACTGGACACATTAATTAAAAGATCAACATATTCGTTCATGGCAGGTACACAATAATAACCTGTACTTATTATTTTCCATTCGCCAGGTTCTATGATATAGCTTCTGTTAGCTTTAAAGCAAAAACAAGTGGAATAACCATCTCCATACCTGTTAGCGTCTGGATGTTTATCCAATATTTTATAAGTATGAATATTGGACTCGGTACAAAAATGAGTTTTTGCAGTATCAAAATGCAAAGGTTGTGTAATGAATCTTGAATGCTGATGTATAAGGCTTGAAGATAGATAAGGCATCTTACCAATGACGATGTAAATATGGTTCGCAAGTTCCAACTATCCACCTCTTCAATTCCTAGGGGAGGCATGAACTGACTCTCGGCGTCGTCGTCAGGCCTTTTATATCTCGTCAGCAGCCAATTCATTGAACGCGTCGTCATCACGCCGATGCAAACCTGCGAACATCCACATGATGTGTGCAGCGTACAGACAATGGTGGACATTCACTTTAAACAAGTACAATACTGTTAAAGCCGCAGATCAGTTTGTTGCTAGCTTTCTCCATACATATTGTAGTAGTTGAAACATGTGTAAATGGTATTGTGTTCGTCATGCTGATAATAAACCAAACACAAAACAATGTGTCCCTCTCAGCCAAATAAAAATAGAATGTTGGAAACTGGAGAATTCCCTGAGAGACTAAAAATAGGTATTGTAAAACCAGTATTTATAAAAGGATACAAATCTAGAGTAGAGGACCACAAGGCAATTTAATTATTGTCTGTTTTTGCTACAATTTTGGAAAAAGTTGTCTGCAATAACACCTTAATCACACAAACAAATTACTCCTACTCAGTTTGACTTTGGAAAGAGATTACCAACTAATAACTATATTTACAATCTTACAAAAAATTTACTAGCCTCTCTTAATAAAAAGGAACACATTTTAGGGATATTTTGTATCTGATTTATATCAATGATCTACTGAAATACTTAGGTGATAAGGTTTTAACAATATTATTTGAAAATGACACGAGTATTATCATTAGTTCTAAATCCTTAGAGGAACTTGAGAACAAAAGTAACAAAACAATTACTAAGTTAATGCATTTGTTTAAACTAATTAAACTTGCCATTAACATAGATAAAACCTACTGTACGAGGATTCTTACAAAAAAATTGCCACCAACCGAAATCGTATTAAATTTTAATGAGGATCATATTAAAAATGTTAAAATCATGAAATTCTTAAGGCTATTGATTGATCAAAAATTATACCGGAAAGAGCACATTACACCGACGTGTGCCCAAACACGCACCTTCCCTTAGCCCGTCTGCCGCATTGCCGAATACTCCCGAGGAACCCCCCTCGCTGCCCAGCGCCGAGAGAAGGGGGTGGGAGAATGTGTGCAAAGGTTTTCGCGTGTGTATTTGTAATTTCAGTGTTTTGTTTATTATGTACTATGCTTTTCACACGTCAGTAATTTACACAAATACAGCAGTGCCCTGGACACACAGAAAATACATTTACATTCCTATGTTTTTCAAGAGTCTTATTACTGTCTTTTTAATATTTTGACTTTCATTTTTCCATCACCATTTCAATGATGCATCAGCTATCCTATGTCTTTGTCCCCTTCCGCTTGAATATGATACAACAGGAAACGATAATTCAAAATACGACATTTCAGAATAGGCTACTAATAATGTTTTGTTGTGTTTTTACTATTTTCCAGTGTCATTTCTGTCTTGTATAAATTTGTACCTGTTCTATTAAGTGTTTTTTTACGTGAACTACTTCGTGCCACGCAAATTCAGCCCCTCTCGCGGAGCTGGCTTGGTGACGCCAATGCCATGTTAAGTCAGTCGGAGTCTGATGCTGAACTGAGGATTCGGTCATGTCAAGAACTTATCCTGTAATTGGGCACCTTGACAAAGGAATCTATTATGTTACTTCGTTCAGTCATATATTCTGGAACTCATGTGCTTGTGCGTGTGGCCCGCCAGTGTAAGCTGTGAATTGTCTTCGTTGTTCTCGGCTACTTCGGACGCTTTTGGGTCCCGTCGGCTGTCTTCGTGCTCCCTCCCTTCTTCCCCTCCTCTATCCCTTCCCCTACTTGTGACACTCGGCCGGCCTTCCGCCTCTCGAGCCAGCCTTCTCCCGGTAGTCTTGCCGCCGCCTTCGACAGGGCTAGTTCGGTCCGCTCCTTCATCGACACTCCGCCAGTTACGATGCTAACGGTAAGTTTTTAGTTTGTGTTTTGATTATGTTTATTGTGAGTCGTGTGTGCTGGGAGCTTCGGCTACCAGTGCAGTAAATCGCGTGTCTACCCTTTTGTGTTTAATACCGTTCTTCGACCGCGTTGACCGACGGTGTGTCGATGGGGGACCGTCTGTTAAATGTATTATGGTTTAGCCCTGCTTAAGAATCGCTTTCCGCGATATGATTTAGTCCTGCTCAAGAATCGCCTTCCGCGAAGTCATGATGTATGTACCTGCTTTGTAATGCTGTCGTTGCGCTCGTGCACTTGTTGTACTTATTCGCACTTAATAAATTGTGATTTTTGTAACAGAACTTGCCACTCATGTACCCATTCATTTGTGTGACCCTTCGGGATTCCGACCCATTTGTATAATGTGCCGTTGGACGGTACAACGCTTGTAAGAGATAGACGTTTCGTCTACCCCCGGGTACTTCACCAGTTTTGCATCAAGTCACTTTAGTTTTCAATACTTTAGAATTTAGTTACCGGAACCGTTTCATTGTTGATTTGACCTGGGGTTTGTCCCCCCTGCCGGCCATCATGTCCAGGTGCTTAAATTCACCTCTTAAGTTCACCGCCAGCCAAATGCTGTTTTCTCGCACAACCCACTGGAGGGGTTTACCCTCCAGTCCCGCTCAACTGGTATTGGCCTTCAGCAGATACCAGTAAATTTCTTATGGTGAGTAAAGTACAGAAACTAAGAAACGTCTGCGAGGCTCTAGTGTGACGATACGGGAGGACTTGACGGCGATTCGGCAGCAGCTGCTAAAACAAGCCATCGACAAATTCGGCCTAAAAACGTGTGGACTATCTGTGGTGTTGTACTAGTGCAAGTGAATCAAGTCAGACACCATGTTACCAGCCAAGATGACTTAGCTGCAATCAAGGAAATAAGAGGGAAGTAACTACTCACGTGTAGAAGAGAATCCGTACGTCTGACAGCCAGGGGGCTCCAATCCAGTCTGATCCGGCTTAGTTTTTTTGAGATAAAATTACACCACTTCTCCTTATTTGTAAGTTTTTGTTTTGTCATGTTTACATTTTTTTTTTTCCACACATTAGGTATTTTTTTACTTAATTGTTATAAAAGGTGCTAGTTTCTTGTGTGGTTATTGTCAAATTCCCATATGTTAGCGACAGTTATTGTACTTTCCGTTATGTCTAAATTCACATCTAACATTTCTATGTTCCGCCAAAACAGTGTCAGTCAGTCGTTTAGCAGTAATGGCGTTTGGCCACCCCTAGCCAGTCTTGACTATGGCAGGTAGCAGTGACCCAGGCTCTGGCGCGAGCTCCAGGAGTGGGGAGTCCAGCTGGAACGGGACAGGGGATTATACAGGCGATGACAGCCCGCATCCCCAACCACAATATGCCAACATGTGCTTCACAACACGTAGTGACAGCAAGCACCTCAGACTCTGTCTTTTAAACGTCAGGTCACTGATGCGTAATATAGACGAAATATGGAGTAATCTTATACATGTATTTGCAATAACTGAAACCTGGTTGCGACCGTAACTGCAGTCTTCATTAATACAAATACCAAGATTTAAATTGTATCGATGTGATAGGATAAATGGAAAGACAGGGGGTTGTGTGGCTATGTATGTGAGCAACAATCTATGCTCCAGGGAACTGAGTTTTGATGACATGTCTACTCGAATCTAAAGCAACTTTTCGTTGAAATAAAATATTAAAATAATGTAACAGTGCTTCGAGCACTTTATAAGGCGCGTTAATACCGGGAACTGAAATGTTTTGAATCAGCGGTAGAACGTTTTCTAACAAAGTATGATGATATAATTGTCTTAGGTGATTTCAACATTAACATGATTAAAAAAACCAACTCTGATACAAAATTCCTAAATAATATATTACAAACATTTGACCTTACACAGCTTGTTAGTAACCCAACCAGGATAACTCTGACAACGTAAACATTGATTGATCTAGCCATCGTAAAACATAACGTGCTTGACACTGGTGAATATGAACTCAGATTTACAGATCATAATCTTGTCTACCTAAGCTACTCAATGTCTGTCCCAAACCCATAAATGAATACAAATTAAGACGTGATTACCGTAAAATTGCCCCAGAGTGATTTGCACGCGAGCTGAGCAATATCACATGGTCCGATGTCCTAGAGGCTAGTACAATTAACGAGAAGTTGACAAACTTTAACAACACTGCCACGCGACTATTCGACAGACATGCTCCCAAGAAACTGATTCGATGCAAAACCACGAACGCCCCTTGGATGACTACTCAGATACGTGATAAAATAAAAGCACGAGACTTAGCCAAGAGAAAGTACCTTAAAACAAAAACTAAAGTGTCACGCAACTTATAAAACATTACGAAATAATGTTGAATATTATATTCGTAGAGCAAAATTAGACTGCTTCACTGTAAAAACAAATGAACATAAAACCCTAAAAAATCTGTGGAATGATCTGAGAAAACTAAACATTATGATCAACAACAACATAGAGATTCCTCCCAAGCTACAAAAACCCGACGAACTAAAATGCTATCTCATTTCTTCCACAAATCAATTTCCGAACTCTGCTACCATGACGTACGCCCTTCGAAATCAACCGGGAATGGATCTAACAATAATACGTGAAAGTGAAATTTATAAATTACTTAATACTATAAAAGCAACTGCGACAGGAATAGATGACTTAAGCATACAAATGATCAAAATGTGCACTACATTTCGCATTCCTATTTTGTCTCGCATAGTAAATTACTCATTGCGAAACTCTGTTTTTCCGAAACAGTGGAAATATTCTAAAATAATACCTATTGCCAAGTCCACAAAACCTACGGAATATAAAGATTTAAGACAGATCAGTATCCTTCCAGTTAATAGAAAAAGTAGTTAAAATACAGTTAGTTTCCTATATAGAGAATGAAAATCTTGTGAATGACAAACAGTATATGGCTTTTGTTCGGGTCACAGTACCTACCATACAATACTAGATGTAACCTCTAATATTTACAAAGCAATGGATGAATAAAAAATCACAATTGTAGTGTTTCTGGTCTTCACCAAAGCATTTGATACACTAGACCACAATATGCTATTGATGCGATTAGCATAAATGGGTCTCTCTGGGAAAACATGTGAATGTTTCCGTATCTACCTGAATGGCTGGCAACAGCAGGTTTGCTTCTACTCTAGCAACGGGTCATTGACCTCAACCAAGCAAACAACTTCTACAGGTGTCCCTCAAGGATCTCTACTAGGTCCTCTGCTATTCTCAATTTACATTGCTCAGCTTCCAAAAATATTCCGATACATGAATTGCCATCAGTATGCTGATGACACGCAGTTACTTACTATAAGCTCGATAAAAGATGTAGAAGAAACCATATCTAAAATAAACTCAGACCTTGCAGAGTAGTATAAGTGGTGCAATGAAAACAGACTTAAACTCAATCCTGAAAAATGCACTTATATATTTGGCACACCTCGAACCATAAACAAACTGAACCGAATCCCTGACATTGCAATTAATAGTTATTATCGAAAGAATTCAGCAATATCGCAACCTTGGAATTACATACGATGAAAATTTATCATGGACCAAACAGACGTCAAATTGTTTACAAACCGGTTACTTTCGGCTAAAGCACTTACATAAATACAAACGGATGTTAACGGAACAGATAAAGATTAAGTTATGCAATTTATTAGTACTTGCCCCATTAAGTTACTGCGCAGGTTTACGTGTTAACATCGGTCAGTATCAAAAGAATAGAATCCAAAAGCTTTCAGCATCACTGTTTGTGATATATTTTAACCTGAAAAAATGGGATGACATTAGCAATGCATTAAAAACTACCAAATGGCTTACAATGCATAACAGAAGTAAATTGCACTTCATTACACAACTTAACAGGATAACTATTTACCAAAGTCCTAGTTATTTGCACACCAGGCTTGTCATCCGATCCACAACACATACTTTCAGCAAAAGGGACAAAAATAATGTCCAAATTCCTAGGCATGCAAAAACTGTCTTCAAAAACTCCTTTGACTATCTCACGAGTCACTACTGGAGCGAGCTGCCAGAGTCTCTTAAGAAGACAAAATCTGTAAATTTTTTTTAAGAAAAATTGCTATGCAAATTTGTTGGCGGAACAAAATAGCAAATAGTTTCATTATAGAAATAATTAGAACAAAGATAAATTGGTTATTTGTTAATTGAACTTTACGTTAGATTATTGTACACAAATTTGCTACGTTGAAACTAGAATTATTATAGTGCAAGTGACAGTATTGGCACTTTTTCTCTAAATTCTTATGTAAAAATTTATTTTTTTGCGCAATTCTTTAATTATTTTTACTAATTCTTTTTAAATGTACCTCCTTATGTATTAATTTGTATTTATGTATAAGGTTCAACACTTCAAGTTGTAAACCGGCCTAGAGCTGAATCTTGTAGTGTATAAATAAATAAAATAAAAACCATCCATGTCTTTTATTTATATAGTGCTTGCTCAGCCCGCCCCTAGTGACGCAAAACATAACTATTTGAGTGTTTTGTGGCGTGGAGACTAGCCCTGACAAGTCTGAAGAATCAATCACTGCAGGGTGCAACAATCCACTGGTACGAAGCCTGCCCCATGGATGTCGACCTGTCAATCCTCGGATCATCATCAAAGGGGTTTCCTACACGGCTTCCGCCGTGTACCCTTTTCCCCACTATCCATCTCATCTCAGCTCTCCCTGCTGATCATCACCATTATCAAAGGTGTTTCCTCCGCAGCTTCTGCCATGTACCGTTTTCCCCACTATCCATATCTCTCCCTGCTAGCCAGCCCATTCCCTTAACTTTGGCAACCACATCTCATCCGACTCGCCTACCGAGTCAGTGTCATCACCATTTATACATCATCCCCAGCATTCCCTCATCATAATGCTGCCATTTCAACATGGGGCACAGTCGGCATCACCAACATACACAATAAAAAAACTTAGTGCTGTCTGCTTTTCATTAAGGTATTTAGCAAAATTGAAATTGATTTATTTTGCAAACATTCTTTCATTAATTATATTTGGTATTCAGTTCTCGGAAAACTCGACTAAAGCAAATAAAATCTTTAAAATACAAAAGAAAGCCATTAGAATTATCTGCAACCAATGTGCCAGAGATTTTTGCAGAGTTTTATTTAAAGAGGAAAAAATATTAACACTTTTCAGTGAATACATTCATAAAACTACCACATCTGGTAAATAATGTGGACAAATATAACACAAATAGTGAATTCCACAGTTATTCTACTAGACAATATGGAAATCTCCATGTTCCAACTTTTACAATAATTATCACTCTTTCAAAAGGGAATACATGCTTTATTAGGCCTAAATCAAAAAGTTTAATTCATTGCCACGTAAATATAAGTGCCTCTGTTTTTCAGATAAAAAAGGTTTTGTGAGTGAAATTAAAAAATTTCTGCTAAATAAACCAATTTATTCTTTAGGCAAATTCTTTAAAATTTGTAAAAGTACATGTAAAAATGTACTTAACGCAACATGTGAGATAAAAGACAAGTACAAGTATGTAGTTTTGTATTTAAGGTACTATTACCAAAAATGTAGGTACATTTTAAAATGTATACTTTGTAACACTGTTCATTAATATTATATTTTTTATAATATAGTAGCAACTCAATAGTATGTAAATGTAATTTTTCTGTTTTGTTAATGTAGTCTTCATTGACATGCTCCATGCTCTAAAATTTTTGTAAAGACATGTAAATGGTCTCTGGAATGCACTCAAAAGTAAATAAAATAAGTGGCAGCCATCTCGTTGTTAGTACCAAATAGTTGGTGGTTGTTGTCATGTGCAGAGATAAGTGTTCATCAACCATCAACTCCATGGATATTAAATAAGATAGTAAAATCAATAATTGTTTGCTTTTCATACAAAATTATTCAAGGGTTCTATGTAAACAGGCTCACTTTACAGTAATATCATCCTCTCATCAAACCTAACGTGTCTAGAACATTCTAAGCCCAAATCCATCAACTCCATGGTATCCATTATACCATGGAGTTGATCAACAAAACGTGCAGTTGATTTTTGATGACCTTTTTAATGAAAATATCATATTGTTTGTTAAAGAAGTTAAGTTGAATGTTGGAAATGTATGGAAAATAATACGTAGGCCTATATAACTTTTTTACGCCATGAAAAATAAATTTTTTTAAGCTGTACATAATTAAAAATTTTCATAACAATTTTAAAAAATTAAGTATAACATTCATGCATATTTACAGAGTAATGACATCTTTACAATCCTAAAGTGAGATGTGTATGGTATATTGTTGCAGGGTAAAACAGTGAAAAAAAATATAAAGCTGTCTGATGAAGCAGAACAAGTACGTGTGTAGACGAAAGATGCTGAGAAGCGACGTAGAGAGAAAATTAGAAGTGATCCGGAGCTTTACAGAGCGGCAAAAGAGAAAAAGAAAGAGCGAGGTAGCATTTAAGAAAAAATTAAGGTACGATAAAAAGTATTGGGCAAGTATCTGATTCACTGCAGAAGTGGACAATAAGGAAAACCTGGAGAGTAGCTGCTGCTAAGTACAAGGAAAAATGTAAGAAAGGTAACAAATTTGATTCACATTCACAGTCAAACAGTCCTCAAGAAAGTCCAGGTCCAGACATTTCTGATGGCGCAGAGATGGTGTGCACGTTCCTGGACCCAGTGGACTTTCAGAAAATTTTTCCGACAAACTTAAGTATTTTTAACCAGATTGTAAATTTTTAGTATAAATGTGAAACCACACTTGCCCATATGTTGTTATTCATGGAGTAAGTGTGGTTTCAACAATGGGGTATGTGCGGTTTCAGAGATAGATAGGCCTAAATAAACATTATTGTTATTTATGTGTTAATAATACCAGGAAGTGATTTTAATTCCTACAAAAAAGTTTTCTTTTCAACATAAACTTTATAATTAAAGGGCAATTTTATGGAATGTTTCAAAATGAAGTTATTTTATTTGAATAAGTTGGCAATCATTGTCCATTCAAAACTTAATGGAAACAAGGTGTATTGTATTGTGCCTATCATGCATTCCATGAAAAAATGAGCCTAAGAGTGAAAAACTATAAATTAGAAAATTTGATTGCTGTCTACTGTAAAAGGTTTATAAAATACTACAGTTTCATTAAATAACAAAAAAAAAAAAAAATATTTTTATAGTGCATTTTGTTACATTTTCTTTGTGTATTCTTGGTACATGCATATTGTTTTGGTTTTGCAAATTCACATGCATGATACAGTTAAAAAAGTGTTTTCTGATAAAAATGTCGAAAAAGTCAAACAAAAACCTAGATTGTCTTACCCAACTAAGGAGAAAGTACGTGATTTCTATCTCCACAATAATATTAGTGTACAATCAGCAGGCAAGCAAGAGGCAAAATATGTAAAAAAATTCTTTAACAGGAAAGCGTGAGAACCACCAGAAGAGATACATGATCATGACCGTCAAAGAAGCTTACGAAAAATTTCAGAAGGAGACGGGGACAAGTGTTGAAAAGTCTTTATTTTACCAGCTTCGGCCGAAGCATGTACTTCCAGTCTCTAACACTCCTCATAATGTTTGCGTGTGTCAGTATCATGCAAATTTCAATTATTTACTAGAGGCAGTCAATGGGCAATGTGAAATATTCCCCAAAAAAGTAGAGAGCTTCTAAGTAGGGTTTGTAGTGATACTGAGAAAGAAAAAAGTAAGCTAGGAGATTGTGATGCATGCTGTGATTTTGGTGTGATCTTTACCAGCTCCTTCCAGAAGACATCGAGAAATCACAAACAATTATTTGGAAACCGTGGACGATGGTGAATAAGAGACCAACACTTTCTAAAGTAATGGGATCCATTGATGAGGCAATTTTAGAAATAAAAGACCAGCTTCCGTACTTCAAGAAACATTCTTTTATCAAGAAAGTTCAGACACAAGATTTTGAGATGAAAAAAGAAAATGTTAATAAAGAAGCGTGTGTTCTGCAGATTGATTTTGCAGAAAATTTGTCTTTAGTTGCTCAAAACTAAATACAGTCAGCACACTGGTCAAACAATCAGGTTACCATTTTTACAGCTTGTGCTTGGATACATTTGGGAGTACAGTCCTATGCGCTATTGTAAGCGACCACCTCATTCATGACAAGTATGCTGTATGGACATTTTTGAGCGCCATAATTGAACTGCTTAAAGAAAAACTCTGCAAACTAAAGACTCTGTTTATATTCTCAGATGGCGCAGCATCACAATTCAAAAATAAATTTTCTTTGAGTGTGCTGTGTTCTGCAATGTAAGATTTTGGTATTGAAATACATTGGTCGTTTTTTGCTACATCTCATGGCAAGGGTGCTGTCGATGGGATTGGGGGGACTGTAAAGAGAAAGGTGTGAGCTTGCATGAAATCTCGCGTATACATTACCACTGCCATAGAGTTCTTTGAGTGGGCTAATGAAGAAGTGAAAGGCATTAAAATCATTTTTATTGCAAAAGAAAGTATGTTCAAGGTGGCGAGCGACCGGGAAAACCGGGAAAAATCAGGGAATTTAAGACGTCTGGAGTAGTCAGGGAAAGTCAGGGAATTCTCTAAAAAAAACCTGGAATTTCAAAATTGGTAAATGAACATTTCCACGAACACAACGTACCATTTTCTTGGTATATGTACCAATTTTCTTGGTATATGTATCAATTTGCTTGGCACATGTACCAATTTTCTAATTCCATAATATCTTTTTGTACCGATAATGTAGTTGTGTGGAACAGTGGATTTGACGCGTGGTACCAGTTTTTCGTCTCAAATACGATTTTTTTGTACCAGAATTTTTAGTGGCTGGCACCAGTGTTGCCAGACCAATTGTTTCCCTGACAATGTGTTGTGTTTTCAAGTTTCCACAGTGGTAAAAAATTATTCTCTCGTGGCGTTTCTTGCGTACTGTTTGCAAAATTCCATAAATTTTAATGAATTTTATTTAATAATGTGGGTTTTAAACAGTTGTGGTGTTTTCCCTAAGAGTTCGAAGTAGAAATTGACGGCATGGACTTGGCAATATAGGACTCGCAGTTTGCTTTTGTTCTTAACATGCGGCATGCTGATACGTTCGTTATTCGTTGTCAGTTGTTTATTGTTTACTTGGTGAGGCGCGAATATTTTTTTTTACGGTTCGTGCGAGTATTAATATCTTCTGTTCATGTCTGAAGTCCTTGGATTTACATTTAAATAGTATTTATCTATCGTACCGCGTAATGGACGAACACGCCTGAACTTTTTGGCTCGTGCAGTGACAAAGGTGTGTTGACAAGTTACAGCATAACGTGATCTCGTGTGTGCTTATGAAAGTGATTTAAGTACATTAAAAATATCTGGAAATATATGTTCGAGTGTTATTTCCACAACATAATAAATTTAGGAAAAACTGTCATGACAGGAAGAAACTACTATTTAATATATCGCGAAGATCATGGCCAGATAACTCTGCAAAGTGCAATTTGTGCAATGTTAATTTTTCTTTAAGCAACATGGGCGGGCTTTCCGTTATGAGCCACATTGAAGGCAGAAAACACTAAGTAGGCTGGGAGTTTAAACTGTGAAGGTAGGCCTAGATGCTTTTTTTCAAATCTGTACCATGTGAAACAACAATGTTTCCAGATTAGTGTCACAGCAAAGAAACTTCAGTTACAGCGAGATAAGATAGGTTTTTATGTCACATTTGGTCTTGAGTCATATTTCATGGATGAAATGAGTTAATTGCTAGAGGGGAATAAAGTTGTTTGTTTCGAAGAATCGTTGAACAAAGTTTTTCAAAAACAACAGGTGCACATTACAGTATGTTTTTGTGATTCAAAGAGTTATGGTGTAGTGACAAGGCATTACATGTCAGTTTTTAGACAACTTATTAAATGCTTTTAATTCTGGTATCCAGAGCTTTTCTCTCAATAACTTCACAACAACAACAATTTAAAAAAGTAAAGTGAATTATATAAGTGAAAATTGTTGTATTTGTATATTCGTAGGACTATGTTGCTTTGTAAACAATGAAGATACAATAGAATTTGTGCAAGGTGAAGTTATGTTGAGTGATAGTGTTCATCTCACAAAAACAGGTAAATATTATGTATCACTACTCATCGTGTACTGGCCAAACTATTGATTTTAGACATATTGTTTATTATGAAAAATGTTTGTACAGACATTATAAGTAGTCCTACATAATTTTTGTTAGGTTAGGTTAAGTTGGGTTAGGTTATGTTAGTTTAAGTTTAATTAGGTTACAAACATTAAATTAGGTCAGGTTAGGTTGCCTAACCTAAACTAGGCAACCTAACAAAACATTTTAAGTAAGGCTTCTAGAGACGTAAGTAGTAGGCCTAGCCCTACATAAAAAATTTGTTACCTAACCCTTAATCTAACAAAAAAATTTTTTTTACGTAGCACTACTTATAACCTCCTTAAAAACATTTTTTATAAATAAACTATATATCTAAAATCAATAGTTTGGTCAGTAGATTAAGAGTAGTGATTCTTAATATTTACCCAAAAAAAATTTTGTCGAGAATATACAACCAGGGCCCTATTTCATAAACATTACAAGTTACAAGTCTACAAGCTACAAGTTACAAGTCCACAAGTTACAATTTGAGAAGATCCTGTTTCATAAAAGACACTTGTGAACTTGTGAAAGTTGGCTAGCTTGTGAAAAAAATTCACAAATCAGCTGTTTGTATGTTTGTTTGTTTAAATGAAAGATGGAGGGAGCACGAATGGCAAAAGATTTGAAAAGTGCAATGCTACAAAAAATAAAAGAAAACAAAGACATTTTATTTGGACAGTTTAGCGATACTCTGACGAAAAAGGACAAAAGCGAGGGATGGAAGGAAATGTTTGAATTTGCTATTAGTATTGGAGCAGTGAAGAAAGAGAGG
>PNEQ01062052.1:0-10329 GCA_003012365.1 Medauroidea extradentata | reverse complement strand
ATGTGTGGAACTGTTTATAAAAGTAGTCTGAAGAAATATATTGAGTATTATTGTTTTAGTGAACACATTCGAACAAAAACTATATTTCGTGCCCTACAAAATTTTAGAAACGTTGCAATGTGCATCTACATGTATAATATTGAAAAATAAAATTTTATTGTTGTAAAAAAATGTGTTCCAATACAAAATTACGTTCCCAATTTTTCTTCGATATAATACTCGCAATTCCGGTAACAACTTCACATTTTAAGCTAAGCCAAATACAAAAACAAGTCAAATCTTCCACCAAATGACTACTAGCGCTCGGCGACATGAAGGAGTCACATTTTATTCCTCAGTGTCAAGACCTCTACCTTCTTAGACCGTGCCTTAACCTTAACACTGAAAACACCAACAAAATTACACATGGTATTGTTAGTAAACAATCAATGGTACCAATTTCTAAAAATTAAAGTTCATCTCTCAATCTCTTCAACAGAAAAATGTCTTGGTAACATAAAACAATCAAAACCTGGAAAATAAACAGAACAAATCCCATTCATTGAATTAATATTCACAAATTAACATTCTTGATGCAAAGTTCAAAATAATAAATGATCCTTCAAAGAAAAAGGACATGAATGAACACTAATCATTCAAAGGTCAATGTCTCTCTCAAAAGTTGGCTACTCAAATAGAACCATGATGCAGTGCAGGGATGCACGCACCAATCCTGCGCATCTTATCTGTTGGGTTTCCATGCGCCATTTGTCTTCATGTTGATGTTCGTAACATTCTCGGGCTAAAACTCTGCAAAAAGTTTATCTTATCATTGCATTGTCATAATAGCACTGGATTCAACATCTGTAGGAACGTGCAAATACTCGGGCAAGTCTATATCTTCACTCGCAAAGAAAACCACATAAGTTTATGCGGTTTAGCTACTGCGGCCATCTCTTATAACACTTAAGAGTAGTCAGGATAAAAGTTTCATGGACTCGATATACTCGTAGCACATGTGATTCAGTTCTTTCACGTAAAATAGTAGAACATTTTTACCTTATGATGTGGCACTACTAATACTTGAGCAAAGTGTGATAGTATTCCGTGAGTTATGCTTGACCCTTGAAAGTTAATTTTTATTGCTCAACAATTGTTGCTCTGATTGAAAGTCACTTGCGATGTTTAGTTCCCTTTCTGCAACCCCTTGAAAGTACGTTTATATGTTATTTCCACAAAATGTTCACTAAGCGTGGAAATGCGGTAAACTGTCCCTCAAATCACTCATAGGCCTTTCCAAATATTTTCTGGATTAATTTATTTCAAAGAATAAATAAACTTTGGTTTAATCTTAAGTGGCATTGTATCAATACTCATTCTCAAACTATACATCTTGTGTTGGTGAATTTATACTCATCAAGTAATAAATTGATTCATATATCAGTGGTCACTTTAGGTTCAACAACTCGAAATGTAGGTAGCTTTAACTAAGAAACTCCTAATGGGAGAGTGTTTTGATCGCCTCATTTCCCTAGCAACTAGTCAAGAACATTCTTTCTTTAACAATTCAAACTTGAAATTCTTGTCAATGGGTAAGGACAAAGGTTTGAATTCTGACATACTATACAACTCTAGCAAGTCCTGCAAATACTGTTTTTTACTAATGGTAGTGTAATAATGTGAAAGTTAGTACGATTTCTTTGGCTTAGTTACTATTTATTTACTGCTTTTCATGACTCCATAGAATAACAACTTTGGTTGACAACATGGAGGTATTAGTCTATGGAGTGGCATCTGCCGTACATTTCAATGGTAATTGTGTGAAGCCAATCATTTTCGAACATTTTCAAACTACTCATGCGCAGGACATTATTTTTCATGAGACACCATATTTTGGTTGGCAAAACAATAGCAGAAAGCAATGTAATTATGTAATTTTTTTTACAAAAATTCACGCAAATTCTCTATTTGAATCGTACACAACAGTTTACAATTGCTTCATAAATATTTAAAAAAAAAATCAATTACCCAACCAGCACAGCAAGTCCCCAGGATGTCCTAGGGACAACCTTTGAGGATATCCGGGTACATGTGATCCTCAGGATGTCCTAGGGATCGATATTTCGGATGTCCTAGAACTTCGAATAGTACATCACATCCCAGGAAGCTCCTTGGAAGACGAATTTGGGTCATCATAAATTCCTTATCTGGGGAGCTCCCAGGGATGTCCTTACAGGAACCTCCCACGGAGCTCCTCTGAGGAACTCCCTGGGATGTCCGAGCAGGAGTTATCTGGGATGTCCCAACAGGCACTCCCTGGGATGTCCGTGCAGGAGCTCCCTGGGATGTCCGAGCAGATGATCCCTGGGATGTCCGACCAGGTGCTCCCTGGGATATCCCAGCAGGAGCTCCCATGGACGTAGTGGATTTCTAGGCAAATTCCTAATATGACCACTCACGATATTATTTAAATATACATAAGGTTTGTTGCAATTAATTTAGTAGATAATTCATAACATTTATATATGCCTTAAGAAATTGGTAAATTTATTAATTTCGATACACATATTTTGTTGTTACTGGTAGACTTTTGGAAGTCGAAGCATTAAACAAAATGTTATTACAGACGAAATGTTTATTCAAAAGATTTTAAGAGGCTACATTAACAATTATGTGTATATGACTGCATGTTAAATACAGTTTACATATCACCAAAACAAATACATTTGTTTTCCTTTGTGTTGAATACTAAACTTTTACTTTTGCTGCTGGAAGGAGCTGCTAGGGATGTCCCAGGGACGTGTTTAATACAGGTCCTAGGTAGCTCCTAGGGATGTCTCAGGAATGTGTTTAGTACAGGTCCCAGGGAGGTTCTAGGGATGTCCCAGAGATGTGTTTAATACAGGTCCCAGGGAGCTCCTAGGGATGTCCTGGGGATGCATTTAATGCAGATCCCAGAGAGCTCCTGAGGATGTCTTGGGGATGTGTTTATTACAGATTCCAGGGAGCTCCTAAGGATGTCCCAGGGATGTGTATGCCAGACATCCTAGGGATGTCTGTAGGTAGTACTTTTCCATGAACTTTTCCTACATTAAAAAGGATTTGAAATGAACTTCCCTAGGATGTCCTAGGGACTACAGTTCCCACATCCTACAGACGTCCTCAGGATGTCTGTGTGCTGGTAAGGTAGCTCTCGCTGTGTCTATGTACTTTATAAACTTCATGAATTTAAATAAAAGTTTTTTTACCTGTAAAAAGATAACCCTCCGTAACAATCAAATCTGTTTGTAAGGCCAAGAGTAAACTTTCACCATAATGTATAGTTAACAAAAAACTAAAACATTTTCATTCAGCTCAAAGCTATGTTTACATGTTTTGCCACTACTAGCTCTATCCTTGTCTTTAAACATCGTCTGTTGGCTGGCTTCAAATTTGCTCAAAGGCTCCCACTCCATAGACTAATGCCTCCATGGTTGACAACAAGAACAATACTATCATCCACATAACATAAGACAAAAAATTCTTTACAATAATACACATTTCTCTACTGTTAACCCACTCCTTCCCACTAATATGGTTCCTTCTCACAGGCTTTCCAGCCCCAAGCTTAGCAGAAGCAGAAAAAGGAAAATGTGAAATAACATTGGCAACGAATCCTCGTCATTGGCGAGCAGTTCGCAAACCCAATAGACTGGACATATAACAATGTATACATATATAGGTGATGTTTGAAACTTTGTAAATCAATTTAAAATGTCTTTTTGAAATGAATTTTGGTGTTGCACATTTTATTTTATCTCCGATAATCTCTATGGTTTTTCTACCTCACATTTCTCAGTTTGTATCCATGTGCCACAGTTTTGTAAAGTTTGTGGGAAACACCAACAGTTATACGCCAAGTTTTTTATTATAATTAATTTTAAACAATTTAAATCTGTTTTGGCCACATCATATTTGGACGCACATAAGTATGTGTTATATAATTTTCGATCAAGAATAAGAGAAACATAGAATACAATGCTTTCCACAAACAACATTACTAGCACGTAATATATTAGTTAGTATTTTTAATGCAATATTATCAACAACTGCGTTCGAATTTCGCGTCAACATAACTACTTGGGAGCCTTTCCGCAAGAGATCGCGGCATGCGAGAGTTTGTTTTGTTTCAAACGTTACTATGGACGATAGCCTTCTATGCTACCCTCCTTGTTCTGGGCACTGAAGTTTAGTAGGACTTATTTTATAATTTGTGATGAAATTTACAAGTAAGTAACATCAAATGTTACGTTGCTAAATGTATAATTGAGGTACAAATAAATTACAGTGTTTCTTGAAATGTAAGCAGTATATATTATATGTAGGGAAAATGGTAGCAGCATGGAAACTTATAAATTGAATCACAAAGCTTCGCATGATTCATCAAATCCCAAATACAAATATTAATTTATATATTTACATCTTTCATACATTATAATGTTCGCCAATCAGATTATAGAAATGCTTGCAAAAATAATAAATGGACGTGTATAAAATAATAATTAACTTTACCAATTTTTAAAGCACAACATAGGTCTGTGTGATTCCATTAAGTTACCAGTATCACTGAGTGAGTTCATACAACAGTAACAACCCATACAGCATAGTGACATCCAAAAATCGTCGTCGCGATGTCATACAACACTTCATTATAACGATATAGACATCCCACATGTACCGAGTACATCTCATGGATGTCATAGCAATGTATAAGAAAAGATCCAGATGTCCGCTTTTTGCGACATAGCGGACGATGTTGCTTCATCGTCGTCGCAGGACACCGGTGGTACGTCGTCGTCGCAGGACGATGGAAGTCGATTCGGGAAATAGGAAGATGTTACGGGAGGTCGCGTCGACGTCTTAAAAATACCTAGATGTCCACATTCTGTGACCTCGTAGGACCACATCACTCCAGGAGGCTGTAACGATGGTTCAAAAATATCTAGATGATCGATATGTGCGACACCACAGGACATCAATGCGACATTCTAATGTCCGTTTTTGTGAAGTTTTATACCTTCACTAAAATGTCGCTACAGTATACTGCAGCGACACCTTTATATATTCAGATGTCAATTTTTCACACGTGGCTGCATGAGATGAAGTCGTCATGGAAAGACAAGCGATTACTGCGGGAGGTCATACAGAATTTGCTGAACACTACATCTAAATTATGTCCCTGAACAAAATTTTTGATGGTACTGATGCCGATTCCACTTCTTGATAAGCATAACTTATATATGTTCACAAACTTTGGCTTGTGATCCGAATTATACATTTCAATTGAAAATAATAATGGCTATTTATCAGTATCACATTAGTGTTTACACATGGGCCCAGCACAAGTTCAATTAAATGTGTATTTAACTTATCCTCCCTACCATATTGAGCAGTAAGAATGGCATAAAACTGGATTCACAATTATCACTTATTAGCACGTGCACAATTAAATATGATCTTCTTAAGAGGTTGCGCCCAATTTTTGAAGGGTACTGTAAGAAACACTTAACTCATGAGGTAGTAAAGGGGAGTCACTGTGCAGAACAAATCTAAGACACACTTGTCCCACTAAGCTGATTCATGTAAGGATTTAACTACTTTGAACGTATTATTCGTCCAGCAAGGCAAGCTTATTCTATGGGTTGCGGTATTTGCCAAGACATTCCAGGAACAAACGATTAAATGGTGGAAAGGTTTGGGGCACAGTGGTTGTGGTCCTCGTATATTCAAAATAATACATCTAAACATTCAAATTTGAGCTACACACATTTTTTATAGAAAGATTGTTGGTCCTTACTTTCCATACAAGTGATACTTGTGTGCATTTTAAGAACCCAATATTTCAAATTTGTCGCTGAGGAAAATGTACTAAAATTAATGCAAAATCAAGTTTTCATCGGTTACTGTATTATACATTTTTTTTAGTTGTAGCTTTATTGTTTAGTGTGTGCGACATAAAGTAAACCTGGAGGGAACTTCCCATATTAGGGACAGCATCTGCAACCTCTTGTACCTCCCATGCAAAGTGTAAGGCCTGATTAATATGTCCGCAGTTCATGCTGCAGACCCGAACATCTTTACTTAGTAATGCGAACGTACAACTCAATTCAACTTATTTTAAATCCCTCATACTTTATGTAACATTTTGTTACAACGAAACTTCTACATGTTTAGATTATGTCATTAAACGTATTAAAGTGCAAGCATACGCATGCACATACTTGTCTACATGTGGTTGTGAGCCAGTCTTATTAAATCCAGTAACTTATCACACATCAGATAATACAATGGATGGCTGTTAAGTGTTTCCAATCAAAATGCAAAGTTAGTACTGTAAACCACTGTAGCTCGGTCCGACTGCTTAACTCAGTGTATAGTGAACCTGATTGGTGAGCCAAATTTCCCAGGTTTGATTCCTAGCTGAGGAGAATGTCGAATTACCTCTCCGAGTTCAGGACTGGGTGTTGTTTCGTCCCATCACCCCTGTCTTGCAGAAGACAATGGTGGACCATCACAGTATCAACCTTGCTTAGTGCATGAAATTAAAATCTATCATCTTCAATTATTGGGGGCCACAAATAAATACAATTAAAATAATACATAATAAGCTGTAAAGTACTTTAGAATCTCAGATCTCTTGGCTGGTGTCAGTAACAATGAACAATAGACAGTAACAATTAAAAAAATAAATAAAATAATATGTCTTATAAATTAACAGAAGTCTCTTGAAATTACAAGTGCACTAACAGACAACGTAGTTCTTAGTGATATGTGTAGCTGTAAACACACTTTTACCAGGTCCGCATCACTTGGACTAATTTTGGAGTGCTACATAGTTTATCTAGTAAAATCCTGTTAAAATTCTAAAGAGTTGAAAATTTTTAACTTCTCACACAGAAAAACTACTTCAAAGGATCTAATTTATATGGTATTTAGAGATGTGGTAAATACTACATGTTCAAACTCATTAAGGAGAACACTTCTTAAAATACCTATACAGCTCGTGCAAGAACTGCATTGCAGTGTGTTAAGAGAATTTGTTTAAGGATGCTATTGAATGTGTGGTCAATATCTCTATCTACGGAAATTAAAACTTATTTAAATCTATGCTTCTCTATTTTTATTTTTCAAATACCATGCTTAGAACAAAAGGCACCTCAAAAGATAAAAAAATATATAGTTTTTTCGGACTGCTGGTGCGTAAAAAATACCAACTGGAATCGTAAAACGAAACTCAGAAGCACACACTGGACATTACTTTGCACTTACCATGCATAAAAAAAAAAGGGCCACCGCTTGAAGTGCCATAGAAAAAGCCAATGACTGAAAACACTGCACACCGTTTTCGCACCTTGTGCATAAAGGTGACATTGCTGTTGAAGCACGAACCAGTTTAGCTCTTATCACCTACCTGCTTCCATGCCTCAAACGTGGCATTTAGTGCATGCTGTATAGGGCTCTTAAGTGAAACTTTAGGCATTTACTGTATAATGCATATGGGATTTAGGAGTGCGTGACTAATAATTACCCACCTGGCTCTTAATTGTTTCCTTGCCACAAACAAAACAAAAACTTACTCCATGTGCACACCCAGACAGCACAGGGACGACCTAGGGAAATCCGAAGGATATCCATACAGGACATTAGGGATATCCCATGGATATCCTTCAATATCTGTAGGATGTTCCAGGGATATCCGTGGGACTACCAAATCAATGCTTTCAGTACATCCATGGGACATCCCATCTGGAGATCCCAGGAACGTCCCAGCAGGAGATCCCACGGAAGTCCCAGTGGGAGATCCCAGGGACGTCCCTGCAGGAGCTCCCAGGAACATCCCAGCAGTAGATCCCACAGAAGTCCCAGCGGGAGATCCTAGGGACGTCCCAGCAGTACATGTCTAGGGAATGCTCATTTTGTATTACAAAAATAACTATATCATAGGTTTGAGGTTTATGTAAGTATTCAGTTTTGTGTGAATTCAACTATAATACGTTCATTAGTATGACACTGCAAATACTAAAGATAATTTCTATGAATGTTGGTAAAAACTAGTTGAATATTTTCAAAATTGCACTTTTTAATTGTCATGTCTTATCAGGTAAATAGTACCCCACAATTTACAGTCAACATTATTGACTGTTTCAAATAAATGAGGTGGAGGACAATTGAGTCTATGGATGTGGCAGTGGTCCATTAGATGCTGGTGATTAAAGTACATGCTTTAATTACTTAGCCTACTTGTAAAATTACAGGTTTAAGTAAATAACTGGGGAAACAGAAATTAGAGGATATAACTATGTAAGTAACTTAACCATTTATGGTAAACACAAGTGTTCAACTACTATAATTCGTTCAATGCCACATTAATTGTGAGTATACACATTGCAACCACTTTATAAGCCGGAATCAGAGCTAGGCAGTAGCCTACTGAGGCATGCATGTCAACTTATATGCCTATGACTGTTATCACAGGAAAGAAGATATCTACTTCTGTTAAAATAATGGACTAATATTAAATCTGATGAAACTTTTTTACCAGTATGTCATCGATGTTGAATACTTGTACTAGAATTACACGGAACAATAACGAGTTTTTTTTTTTTCATGTACTGGCACAAACATGGAGTGAGTTCTGCAATTAACATTTAATGGTAATGGGGAAAGTTCCTTTTTTTTAATTATATTTTTATTCAAAAGTGCATCTAATTTAATGAACAACGGTACCATACTTTCTATCGTTGTGTCTGTGTACCCCAAAAAACTTAAATGAAATGAGCAGTCTGTTTTGCGTGGCAAAAACGTGATCCGCCATGTTGAATTCCTCGTGACGTCACCAAATATTGTACAAGAATAATATAGGAAACTCATCTGAAAAACACGAGACGGTTTATTTGGTTCCAGCTCCTGCCGATAGGAGCGCTGTTCCTTCTGTTGTAGCACATTGCTCTATGAATAGTTAAAGTTTTGTATATTGTTATGTATAAATTGAAATGTAATTATGGTTTTAAGATTTAGACATACTCTTTTTGATATTATTTTCATAAGTTAAAATTTAAAATATTAATAAACACTTTCTCATACCACTAGCCTAAGAGAAAATCCGGCTGTAAATTTGTAAACACCATAGAACATAGAGACATAAGAATGTGAATTTTGCTAGTGTTTCCAGTCCTCGCCGTCGATAACACGTCTTGCAATTTAACAATGCTAAATAGCTGGAGTTTCCCATATTGTCCTTTACGATATTTGACGTCACTTTACTGTACATGTAAATGTGCGTAACACACAAACGACAGCAACATAAGTTCTAGTCGTGAAATTGTGTTAAATAAAGTAGTTAATGCGGTAAAATCGAGTATAGCTTGAACTTCGAAGGGTATAAATGTGGATAATAGTTCGTTTCGCAGCAATAAAATTCAATTTACTCGGAATAAAATCTTAACTTTAGCGCAGTCTGATAAATCAAGACGGTCTGCGCATGGTTTAAGCTTCAAGAAGAGACCTAATAGTCTGCTATTAATGGCTAAAATACAGTATGCATATTGTTACAAGTTGCGGGCTAGGTACGTTTGGGGATGGAGTTCTTTGGTAAAATAAAGAAAATAAAGCTAACCTAGTTTATTTACAACTGTATATACAAAAAATCTATGTCTATAAAGATTTATCACAATAAACGGCAAACAGAAGAAATAACTACTATTTACATAAAGGATAAAAAAATACATCTACACAAGTTCTCTGTATATAGAAAGGTTACTAGTCACTCACAATGGTGGACCCAAAGAAATAATACCGAAGAATCTTTCTGGCCTAGAATCACCTTCTTCCTACTACTTGCTGCGGTCCCACTCGCTGGACGCCCTTGAACAGTCGTCGCAATCCAAAACTTGTCACTATCACTTCAGATCACACTAGGCACCTGCCAGCAAAAACTCTCTCTCTCCTGCTGCAGCTCCCCCTTATATACCCCACCCTCCTTCTTCTCGAATTATCTCGGCGGGGTTCTGTTCTCCAACCTCCTGGAAAGATGTCGCTTCAATGTCAAGCACCACCCCGAGAGATAAAAAGGGAACAGGATCATTCCAGATCACGATATTTTCCTTCGGTTACCCGATACTGGGTGCAGGTGGTTATCATGGAGTAATACAATCACCCGAGGAGGTCTTTTAGCGCTGCCGCCACTGTATTGTATTTCGCCGCCCTGCCCGACAGCCACGGCGCCGAGGAGTGAGTGGGAAGGGGGTGTCCTAGCTCCGCCACCACAGTATCGTACTACACCGCCCAGCCAGACAGTCGCGGCTCGCAACA